>JZKD02S1718680.1:494283-507099 GCA_000966675.3 Picea glauca
TTTTCACTATGATTTTTTAATCGTAATATTTCTTCATCTTGTTCTAGTAAGTCTTGGTCCATTTTTTGTCTTTCGATATTTAGTTCTTCATTTTGTGCAATGAGTTCCCGAATACACTCTTTGAAGTAGAGATTATCTTTCTGTGTTAACCCATTAAAATATTTTTCCTTCTCAATTTCAAACTATAATTTTATATTGCTCGCTTTATAATGTCCTAGTTCTCCTTCCAATATTTGTGATTGTATTTCTAAGTTATCTTGATATCCTTTCATAATAAATGATTTTTTAAAATGTTTCTTCAATCCTTTTTTAGAAAATTCTTTTTCCTTATACTCCTTTCACTTTATCAATAAATATCTTATATAAAATACCCTTTTCTCTTTATTATTACACCTACCAATATATCTCTTCTTTTAATATGGTCATATATAGTTTTGTACTCTAATATAAAGTACTTTAATATTATATTCACAAATTTTAAATATACTTTTTATTAGACCAAATCCCTTTTTGACTTAAAGTATTAAAATCTTGGTCTTCAGCCTTTATAATCTTCTTTTTGAACTTGTAAAACTTTGTATATATTTTTTATTTATTTTATTTGAAGTGTAGATATTCCAATTTATAAAGACCTTCACCTTTGATACAATACGCTTATTAGGCTTCTTAAGGAAGTTTAATTAACCCGTATTTGAAAGTTTCACAGAAATTTTAATAATATAATATTTTTTTTAACTTTAACTATCTTCCTTTGCCATATAATATTGTGACTTTCAATTTAATTTCTTCTAGTCTTGTACCGTTGGACGATACTCTTAACTTAACATATGAATTAATGTGCAATGACTGGTCGCGACCTCACGATTATGTCTCTTGGGTGTAATGTTTGCAACCACCAATTTCAGTTTAATAATACTGTCGGACCTTTGCTATGAATAGCTCAATGGCTCTTTCTACACAAAAATGTGGTTGTTCTACTTTGTGCTAAACCCTTGAATAGTTCTGACTTGGGACTGATCAACCAGCGGCAGAACCAAATCTATTCACCCAATTTTTAACTATCCATACAGCCTATGACCCAGTTCTTTTTTCACTCAGCAGATATCACGGTGGTATTGGTCAATGCCAACTCCCGTCAGAATTGTTTTTTGTTAAATGGCGGTGATTTTTCCTTTCGTGACTTTTTCCAAACCATGAAGTTCGCTACCTTATGAAATTGGGCCACCAAGATGCAAATAATTTTCACTGTGATGGTCAATTTATGATTATAATGACCAACGATTCTGTTAGCATATTTGTTTTTTTGTCACGATAGTTTATACAGTATGGACAACAGGTGGTTTTACTATTGTATGAGCACAAAATGACCCTGGTTAGGTTTAAAACCAACGCAAATAGACCAATGCACGATTTAGTCGGGACGAGGAGACAGGGAATGGAGGATGGGGGACGGGTTGTTGGGAAGTGGGTGTCGGAGTGTGTGGGGTGCAGAGTGCATGGAGTGGGGTGTCGGGTAGTGAGCGGGAACTGAGGATGACAGACGAGGATTGTCAGGGTAGGGGAAGGTAATGTAAAGTGGGTTATGGGTTATGGGAGTTACGGGGAAGGGAAGGCCGATTACAATTATTATTATTATTATTTTAATGAATTTGCAGCGGAATATTTCCTTCTTCTTCAACGAATTTTGAATTTCGAATGGCCAAAGGCTATATTTCTGGTCAAAGACCCAGAAAAATCAGAGAAACTCTGAATGAAGTAGGTTGGCCAAAAGATGGTTCAGACAAGGTCAGATAAAGAGACTGGACAAAGGTCGGGATCAGAAAAGCGAAGCTCTGATATCAAATGTGATGAACAAAGTTCGCTCACACAAGAATTATCCAAAATACTTGGAATATAACAAAGTAATCCATATAGGACTATAAATAATAAATGAATATATAAGATAAGATAAGATATAAGATATTAAGATGATTATAATTGAAAATGAGGGCTCGTTTATATACCCACGCAGGGGTGCCCTTTACCAATAGTCATGTCCTTTGAGACATGAACTTTCATTATTAATAATTATTATTTATTAATTATTATGTTATGAATATCTATGGTATATGTATATTTATGTTCATAACATAAACCTTTACAAAAAATGATTCACAAAGATTTAGAGTTTAAATGGGATGAAGAAAGGAGATAATATTTTAATAACATCAAGACTGCAATATCCAAAGCACCAGTGTTGCGAAGCCCTGACTTTAGCAAGGATTTTTTCCATTATACCTTTGCTTCTGAGAAATCCTTGGCTGCAGTACTTACCCAAAAGGATGATGAAAACAGTGAGGCACTAGTGCCCTTTATGAGAACCAACCTTCAAGGAGATGAACTAAACTACCCTGCTATAGAGAAACAAGCTTACTCAATATATAAGGCGGCCAATCCTTTCAGATCATATATCTTGAAGAATCACACCAAAGTCATAGTCCCTCATCTCGCAGTAAGATATTTATTCACCCAAGAAGAAATGGGAGAAAGGAGGGGAAATTGGATGGGAGTCATTCAAGAATTTGATCTAGACATAAAACCTACCAAAATAGTCAAAGGACAAGGATTGTGTAAACTAATTGTTGAGGCCCAAGATCTAATTAATGCAGAAGACCACGATTTGGAAAATGCACTATCATTATGGTGTGACGAAGCCCTATACGTACCTCCTGGGCGAGAATCATGGTATGGAAACCTGTTTTATCTCCTACATCATGAGACTTGTCCTGAAAATCTAAACCCTAGAGAAAGGAGAGCCCTCAGGTTAAAATCCTCTCAATATCGCCTCATAAATTCCATGCTTTTCTGTGTAAACTATGATGGAGTACTGCTTAGATGACTGGAACAAGACGATGCATAAAAGGTGCTAAGAGAACTCCACAATAGCCCAGCAAGTGACCATTTTGTAGGAGAAACCACAACTCATAAAATACTAAGGGTTGGTTATTATTGGCCCACTCTGTTCAGAGATGCTCACGCATATGCTAGGAAATGTAAAACTTGTCAAGTGAGTGCTGGTAGGGAAAAGAGAGCAACCATTCCACTCTTGTTGGTGACTATATCCATACCATTCGAGCACTAGGGAATAAACATCATAGGATAAATTAATCCCAATTCTTCAAAATAACATACATATATCTTGAATGCTACATACTATTTTACTAGATGTTCGGAGGCTATCCCTCTCACACACATTAATTAAAAGGTAGTAATACAATTTCTAGAACAATAAATGATAACGAGGTTTGGACTACCCTCCGTCCTCATTTTTGACAACGATTCCTACTTTTTTTTCCATATGCTTAACTGAATTCGCTCTTGACAATGGGATCATAATAAGATACTCTACAAACTATTATCCACAAGGGAATGTGGTAGCAGAGCGAACTAACAAAAACCTGGTAAGAATTAAAAAAAAAAAAAAAAAACAATTGTTGAAAATTAGAGGAATTGGCATAATGCACTTCATACCTCCCTATGGCTTGTTTAGAGTAACCCCTAAACAAGCCATAGAAAACTCTCCATACTTTTTGGTATATGGGCAAGAATCCATTCTGCCAAACATATTGTATTTTCCATCTTTACAGCTCACCCATGCATCAAGAGGTCAACCCTCATCTGCTCTACAACAAAGGTTTGATGCCCTTCTCATGCTAGATGAAGAAAAAGAAAAATCTAAAGCTAAGTTCACTGCTCATCAACAAATATTTAAAATATGGTTTGATAAAGATAATGGCAAAGAAAAAACATTTGATGTAGGGGACCTAGTTTTGAAGTAGGATAAAGTAAGAGAGCCTAAAGGAAAACACTCGAAATTTCAAAATCTCTGACTCAGACCTTTTCAGGCATCCGAGAAAATTAGGACATACACAGTCCGGTTGCAAAATCCGAGGGGGGAACCTGACACCCTCCCGGTGAATGTCCAAACCTTAAAACAATACTTCTCCTAAAAAGAAAAAATGTGTTTGTTTATGTTTTGTTTAAGTTTCTTTTAGCATACATTTCGATCAGGATAGGTGTGTAGATTTAGGGAAGACTGATTGAAAATTCCTCTTTATTTCTTTCTTTTACTTGTTATTTTATTTTAATTAAGTTGTTTTCTGTAAAGAAGTGGTTTACTTTAATAAATATGGTGAAGCAGACTCTGCTCCTAACCTACACTTACATGCAACATAAGAGACACTGGGAAAATACAAATTTTCAAAGGAGATCTACATATTATTTTTGCAAGCATACTACCTTGGTAAGTGATGAAATATTCGCCTGGTGGTTTGGTAAAGCCCAAAGGAAAAGATGGCTAGTTGGAAAGGATCACATGTACCTCTAGAAAAATCTAGGAAGGGCTTCACCTTTACAGTTTCACCTTGCAAATAACATATGTCCTCCTCTCCGACTCACTCATGGAATTTCTACCAGAAGAAAATGATCTATATTAAAAGGAGTGCAAATTCCGAGAGGGTATACAGATAACTTCACTGGGGCTATGGACGCTCGCTGTTAATGGAGCTAGGTCTGTGATGTTGGGGTGAATCTACTGGGGCTATGGACGCTCACTGGCAGCGGAGCAAGGTATGTGATGTCGGGGTGACTCTGTTGGGGCTATGGAAACTCACTGGCAGTAGAGAAACACTACAGTGAGGGAGTAATAATAACTAAAAATGGCCTCGAGCTAGTGGATGCCTTACCCGAATCTTGTTAAAGAAGGGTGTGGGTCATGGTAAAGAGGAGCGAAAGTGGAAAAGGGGTTGAACTCCATAGGTGGATCCATATTCATGAACCCAGGAATTTGTGTACGCATTGATAGGAAATAATCTGTTGAATGCAAAGCCAGATAGTTTCTCAACCAGATTTTTTACAAGCTAATCTCGAAAGAAGGAGCAGAGAATCTATTTTCGCCCAGAGAATCACCATTTGTTGAGCACACAACACACCCTAAAAGTTTTGTGAAATTTTTCTGTTTTGGATACCATATTTGTTTTTTCTTCTAAACTGAGTCAGTGTGAAGGGACCAATAAGTTTTATATTTCTATGTTTTATCATCGATCGCATTCAGATTGGTTTGGATTTGTTGAATAGATTGAATTTTCTTCTAAAGTAGACTTGGCATTTTTAACTAATTATACACAACTAAAATTTTGATCCATGCACCTATTATCGACATCAGCATGATCTGTGCAGTAAAATCGACCACACGACAATGAAAAGCACCGATCACTGATGTATCATCGACATCGGGGATGTATGAAAAGGAAAATGCTAACATCGACACACCTAACAAAAATCTGATCACTGATCGCCGATAAATTGTTCGGGGTAGGTGATATCTGAAGAAAACCTTAAACTTCGTAAATTTTTACTTCTAAACACAATTGATTGTCGATCGCCGATCGGTAATAGGTTTTTGGCATCGACAAAGTCCAGGGGATGAAATCACGAAATAATGACCATAGGGACTCACCAATCACCAATCCTCGACATGTCTTCGGCATCGGCAGGATAGTCTAAGGTTCCTAGGGCCATGTCTAAAGAAAATCCTTGATGCCAAAGAAACTTTTAACAGAGGAACCAAAGGTTGCCCTTCTAGGTCATTTCCATGTCAACACTATACGACAGTCCAGATCAGCATCAAAGCTTTCACCAAAAAATATATTAACGAACGTTGTCTAAGAAAAACACTGACACCGATCCACTTGTTTAAACCAACAGAATCATAGGACATCAACAATATGATGGGACACCTTCGGTGAAAAATAAGATCAGATTTTTTTTATTTAATAGGCCAATTAATGCTTTGATCAACACACGTTTCTATCCTACGCTCCAACCAAATAATAGGAGTTTGAAACCGCCAATGAACTATGACGTACCCCATTCCTGTGCCGCTAGCCTGCGATTGCATTTAATCATGAGCATGATTCAGATCTTGGTGATAGATTCTGCAGAGCGCATTTACATCCTGAATTCAAGAATTGACGTGACAAGGTAAATAATCTCTATGTTTAAATTGTAAATACAAATTCGAATGCAACATTATGTACACAAGTCTTTCATTTTTGGAGCATTCAAAGGACCGAGAGAGAATTTCAAGAGCTCATAGTAGATTTTCAGAATTCTAAACCAGGTTAAGCTTGTGCAAAGAGGAGGTATGAATCATCTGTATCATTTCGACAATGACAATTGTATATATTCTAGTATCATCTCTGCAAGTCAGTATCTCATTCTGTTTTTTTTGCAGGAAAAATGCCTCCAAGGAAGCCAACGACCAGGCGCTCGCCGAGAGCACCAAAACTGAAAGAAGTAGAGGTCGGTGAAGGATCTTCACCCAACACTGCTAGACAACTTGATTTTGAAACTAAAGTGGAACTAGTCATCCACATGTCTAACAAAAGGGAATTTGCCCAACCTCCTACATTTGACGACACAAAGGAAAGCATTGGATTGAAAATGGTGCTCCCACAGTGGGGAGATTTGTTTAATATAATCAACCAAGAAGATTACCTAGAGCCTATACCACACAGTGACCCAGACGTTAGAATCTCGATGATCAAGTATTCTCAAACATTCAACGATCATGCATGCACATGGTAGCCTAATGAACCCCAGTCTTGCCTTGCATTGAGACCCTGGGGTGGATAATTGACCACACAGATGTGACAAAATGTGTGGTCAATTATGAAAATGGTGGATGTGTTGGAGTTTTTCTCCCAGTAGAGGTCTAGAAATACTACAAACTCAGAGACCCAGAGGAAATATTAAATATTGATTTTGTGGTAAAATTTTGTGAGTTCCATGACACCAATAGGTTAATGGCCTCATGGAGGAAATAAGATAATAAGTTTACAAACATGAGCAATGACTAGTAAGGTACGACCAATCTTAGAGAGCCATATATTTATCTGATGGCTTTGATCTATCGATTATATGGGGAAAGGGATTGCGCCAACTTTTTGGAAGCATGGATTCCCCTGGAATACACTGTGGCAATCTATGGTAGTATATTCAACTAGGGAACAATCATTTCAAAAAAATTGAGCACCAACACATTGCAAGCCCAGACACCAAAGGATGGAGAAACACCAAATTTTCACATGGTGTCATACTTGTTTGACGTGATCTGCGCAAGGAACATCTTCTCAGGAATGAATCTAAGATGGCATGTTGCATAGCTACCCATGCATGTCTATTTTAACATTCTATGGGAGAATAGGTACAAGAAATATTATGCCCTCATATGCGATGAATTTATAGCTCGAGTATATTTCATTATTTTTAAGAAAAATTCCCAAGGCTTACGACAACAACCAATAAAATGATTTCAAAAGTATGCCACTGGTCTGGAAGAAAACACCACCTATATCAGAGTTTTTGGGGCCATTGGTGCACCACATTTAATCCCCACTCATGTTTTGGACCATATCATTATGGGAAAAATCTATTATCAAACCATTCTTCAAGGCTATAATGCTACTCTGTTAAAGGACAAAAAGAGAGCGTTCATACCCTATGGCTTTCATATAGGGTTTTACATGGTAAAATACAATGCACAAGCAAAACAATATGGTTTGAGCTAGTTGGAGTATATATTCCCCACAAGACAATTTCGCTAACATGACCCAAGGGGCCTAGTACCCCAACATGCGTCACATGTATCTTCCTGCTGGTTGTATGCCCATGATAAGTTTGAAGATGAAATATTTACAGAGGATGCTCAGGACTGGGAGGAGGTGATCCAGAAAAATGCTAACCCAAATATGACGAGATTTAAAGCGATGAAAATGGATGAGCAGGTTGAAATGATAGAACACAAAACTAAAGAATCCCTTAGGATTGGGGAAGAAAATATAGTAGTAGAAGCCACAAAGGCACAAAGGAGAGGGATTTTGTTGCTAGAAGAAGCCTAAAGGGTCATACAAAGGTTAGAAAATGACCCCATAATTAACCCTTTGATAGAACCCTTAAGGGTCATCCCGGTCGACACAATCAATCTCGGAGAAGAGCTAAATGGCTCAGAGACAACTCCACTAGAGGAGACCGCTCATCCAGAAAACCCAAGCATTATGTCACAAAAGGCAAGGTCACCGGTTGTTGATACAACATAGCTAGGGGGAACAAGAACATCAAGTGGGACAAATGTGCCCAATGTCTACATAGACCTGATTACCATATGTGATGATGAGGAAAGATTAAGGGTTTCACTCATAACCCCAGTACCAATCACAAAGGATGGAGAACCAGGGGAAACATCTTCTCTAACTCTCGAAGCTTTGACCTCAAATCCCCAAGAAGGTGAAAATAAGGCTGGAAGCATTATGGACACTGAATTTCTCGATCAATCAGGAATTCATCCCAAGAAGGACCGCTCCAAGGATGAGTTGGGCTCTGGTGAACAAGAAGAAGAAACAAAACGATCATAAATCGACATCTCAATAGACGATCCTCAAGTAAATGTTGATCCTTTTCCCCTATACCCATCTAAAGCTGAGACTCCACCAACCGATGAATCCCAATAGGAGGTTGAGTCACCATGACATACAAAAGTGCCCCCTACTAAAGAACTACAAGAGCTAGTCATAAAACATATATATATGGCAGGAAACCTAGGCAACACTCTGACTTGGGGATATCAACAGATTCCTGAGCCAGTGGACGAGGTTGTCGATATACAAGAGATCATTTATGATAGAAAGAGGAAATTTGTGATGATAAGGACAACCAAGAAAATGAGGCTCACGCTTGATAGCACACTCCTCATTACCACATAAGAAACACTTCTCAACATAGAAAATGCTAAGACAACTGAGTTGAATGGGGCAGCAATTTCTATAATTGATGCAATGATGGACAGAGAGAAAAGCGATGAAAAGGAATTAGCAACTACAAAGAAGGAGCTAGATCATCTATGTCATCTAGAGAAGTATTACAAGGATTCAATGAAGGCAGTAGTATTCTTGAGGAGTGAGTTCATAGAAACATATGCACAATTCACAAGCAAAAGAAATATCTTCACCATATGCATAGCCAATTTTCAAGAGGATACCCTCATGGGTCTGGAAACTTGTAAAGACATCCATAGATGGTATGAAAAGGCACATTAGGTATTAGAGAAGATTGACTATATCGATGCAGTACAGAAAGTCCAAGACTCAAAAGAGCACGACATCCGAGTACTGATGGATAGCAACATCTCCCGAATTAGGAGGGCAACTGAATATTGGGTGAGCATGGTCCAATAATCTCAACGAAAGATACAGGAAAGGTGGGGAGAGTGCAAGAAAAGTTGGGAGAAGATCGATTGGGAGATGGAAAACATTGACCTACATGTCTGCAAGTAAAAGTATTATTGCAGAGCTTGGAATAGGTCTGATTATCATTGTCTGCATGCTGAGGTATAAGGGTTATCCTAAGCTCAACATTATTCAGTATTTAGTAATTTCCCTTTATTAGTTGGCTTATGTAATCATCCTTATCTTACCTAGATTATTTAATAGTATAAAAAATACAAAAAAGAGAATCACTTAACCTGAAGGAGAAATTTTTCATAGAAAGATACACTTGTCAGTCACCCATAACGCCCATTGATAAATCAGCTGGATCAAAGATCTAGAGAAAAATTCCACTCATCAAACAATTACGAGTTTAATTGGGCCTCTTAAGCGGGTTTGGTTCCTACTGTTGAGTTAAAGGATTTCCGACCCGTCAACACAGCCTCAAAATTTTTGCCTTTGAGATATGTTTGATACAAGCTAATGGATGTAGCATGAAACTAGTGCACTCTCCTACTGAGTGCATCAACCACTTTGTTTTCCTTTCCTTTCATGTGCTTGATGTCAAAGTCATATTCACATAGGATTTCCAACCATCCGCTCTGCTTGGAATTTATTGTATGCTGATCAAACAAATATTTCAGACCATTATGGTTTGTCCTCAGCTCAAACCTCTTTCCCAAGAGGTAATGTATCCATTTCTTTAAAGTGTGCATTATGGATGCCAACTCCAAATCATGAGTGGCATAGAGCCTTTCATGCTCTTTCAATTTTTTGGATTCAAAACATATTACGAACCCATTCTGACTGAGGACTCCACCAAGTCTTTCTTTGCATGCATCAATGCAAGCCACAAAATCCTCCTTTGGATCTGAAATCCTAATAATTGGAGCACTGGTTAACAATTGCTTCAATTGATGGAACCTCTCTTCACATTCTATTGTCCATTGAAACTTCATCCCCTTCCTTTGCAAGGAAGTGATTGGGTGAGAAATCCTCGAAAACCCTGCAATGAATATTCTGTAGTAGCCAGCTAGACCCATGAAGGATCTAACTTCTGTCACATTCTTAGGTGTTTTCCACCCTTTAATGGCCTCAATATTTTCAAGGTTTATTGCTATTCCTTCTTCGGATATTATATGCCCCAAATAGTGAATTTGATTTTCATAAAATGAGCACTTGCTCAATTTGGCATACAAATTGTGCTTTCTTAGCACCTGTAACACCATCCTCAAGTGATGCTCGTGTTCTTCTTCTGTATTGGAATATACAAGGATGTCATCTAGAAAGACAATGCAAACTTTTCCAAATATTCTCAGAAAACACCATTCATTAAGCACATAAACAAAACTGGCGCATTTGATAATCCGAATGGCACCATTATGAATTCGTAATGACCATACCTTGTCTTGAAGGTGGTATCGCTGATGTGTTCATCTTTGATCCTTACTTGATGGTATCCTGACCTGAGATCAATCTTTGAGAATATCCTTACATCTTTTAGTTGATCAAAGAGATCCTCGATCCTTGGCAAAGGATAAATGTTATTTATGGTTACTTTGTTCAATTGTCTGAAGTCGATGCACAATCTCAATGTACCATATTTTTTTTTCATGAATAAGACTGGGGTTCCCCAAGGTGACACACTTGGGCAAATATACCCCTTCTTCAATAGCTCTTCAAGTTGCATCTAAAACTCCTTCAAATCTGGTGTACTCATTCTGTAGGGAGTCTTGGATATTGGAGCTGCTCCCGATATTAAATTTATAGAGAAATCAATATCTCTCTTTAGGGGTAATCCTGGTATCTCCTTGAACACATCTTCGAAATCTTTTAGGATTGAATGATCCTCGAGATTTGGAACCTTTTCCTTAGGTGCTTCTTCCATATGAGCTACAAATAATTGACAACCCTTCCTGTAACACTTCTTCATTTGCATTGCTGAGATCTCTCGGACAATCACTGCCCTCAGAATTCCTTGGAATGATCTTGGGTTCCCTTCCTCATATAGGAAAGTAAATTCCTTGTTATGACAGTCTAGGATAACATCGCGATGGTCCAACCAATCCATACCAATTAGATAGTCATATGAACCCAATGGTAGGATGTTCAAATCTACCTTGGTACTTAGCCCATTCATGTCCACTGGACATGATTTAACCATCTCAACCACTTTTCTCTTAGCTTGCTTCTTGGAAAAATCAATCTTTCCACAACTTTAAGATCTATGTAACTATGACTAGCTCCCGAGTCTATTAAAATAGTAAAGGCATGGTTATTGATCATACCTTCAAATTCAATCACGTGTGATTGAAACTCATTTCGCTTGTTGTCTAGGGCCGCATAGATCCTTGGTACACTTAATTTGTCACTTTTGTCACTTTTGTGAGGACAATATATATACTTGTGGTCTCCTTTACAACCCCAACATTGAATTGGTGTCTGTATTGGCCTTGGCCCTCTTACCTCAACCATTCTTTGCTCTCTAAAATATGGTTGTTTCTGAAAAAGGGTGGCTTGATCCTCTAGTTCTGCCTTTGTTCCATCTTGAACTTCTTCTTGTCCTCCCAAGCCTTATGGAAAGCATGCTTTCCTTTTTGTTGATCATATAAGGATTTTTCTCTCCTTATGGTTTCTTCTAGAGTCTTGGTATCATCATATTGGATTTTATCACTTATGAAAGATGGCATCCCACTCAGGTACCTCTAAATATTCACAGTCTCATCCTTGATGAAGGAGACATACTTCAACAACTCTAAGAATATCCTTTCATATTCATCAATAGTCATGCTACCCAGTTTTAGTTCAAAGAACTCTTTCATCTTTTTATCATAATATCTCTTGGTCAGGTATTTATTCTCAAAATGCCTCTTGAATTCCCTCCAAGTTAATTTTTTCTCTCTAAGGTGTTGTACTTGCACAAGATGATCCCACCACATGGATGCCTTTCCTTTCAGCTAATAGATGAAAATTCTTCCCTTTGCATGAGAAGAATAGTTATGCAATTGGAAATACTTCCTCATTCCTAGCAACCATGTCTCAACATATTCATCCTTCTTGTGCTCTCCATCACAGGTAGGGGGTTTGATATTATTCATTTGTCCTTTCAACTCATACACCCTAGAAATCCTATGCTTCCTACCAGGTAATGGACTCGAGATACTGTGTGATCTCCTATGGGAACACTTTTGGGAGTGATGGTGATGTCTGATACCACTTGTTACACATTATTTTCGTCATCCTTATGATCGTTAATGATGTCAACCTATCTATTGCCTTCAAAGGGGTCAGTGGCCTGAGTTCCTGAAGAAGGAATGTAGAAGAACTTTTCCTGAGAAAAGAAGTTACATTTTCCTTTGTAAAAACCCTATAAAAAAGGAAGTTCAAAGGCTGAATTATAGCTAGGGTGCGAGAATGCCTGATTCTCACAGGCTACATCATAGCTAGGTCACGAGGAGTTCACAGTATGATCTATATGCAGGGTGCGATAATGCCTACACGTGGGAAAAACAAG
>JZKD02S1718680.1:507149-540497 GCA_000966675.3 Picea glauca
GAAACTTCCATGGTGAGGTGGCATCCGAATGGTTTGGATCTTACTCACTTTCATGATTTAGTGGGATCATCCTAACATCCTCACCTTATCCTCTTCAACTTATAAAAGGAGAGGATCTCTCATGGAGAAGGGATAAGTTGGATTTGGCTTGGAATTATTAGCTTGGTTGGAGTGTCTTTGAGTTTTGCCTTTGTCAAGATAGATTGCGAATATTATCAGATCTGTGCTCTCAGAATTCTTGGAATGGAAGTGTGTGGGGAATGAAAGACAGTTGGAAGGGATCATACGACATCAAGGCCATGGTTGTAATCTCTCTTTCACATTCAATATGATACAATAATATGATTCTTTCCTATAAAGCTTGTTGTGTTTTATTGTATAATTCCTTGATCACATACATAGGTTTATATTGAGTTTATGCTATTTCTATCACTTTGGATGGTTGTGTTCTTTTGTAGGTTCATCATTGTATGAGCGTTGGAATGGAGCTAGGATGGCGATGGCAAGAGGAAGCGACATTTAAATGGTATGTCACCCATCCCTCTTTAGTTAGTAAATTCAATATCTAAAACCTAAGGAAAGCGCTATGTTCTGGTGTGTTTTGTTCTAGATCTAGGTGGATCTAGGGAGATTTTTTAGTGTCCACACCTACCGATTTATCCGATAACAAAATTGGTGACTCAACTGGGGACCATATTGTTTCCTAGTTAGTCTAGTTTCCCTTCCTTTGATTGCTTGTTTTTTGGTTTCTGAGTCTATGGGATATCCATCCAGACCCTATGGATCTAGAAGTTCACTTAGATTCCCTTTCATTTTTTAAAATTTTCTTTGATTACAGACATTCTCCTACTGTACCTCTCTATAGCCTGCAAAAACCATTGAGTTTCGCACCCTGATGTTAGATCCAGTGTGAAATTCTCGCACCCTACTAGTGTCTAGACTGTGAGAATACCTAATTCTTGCATTGTACTCTACTGTTAGGTTGCGAACTTGTTTGTAAACTTTTTTGGATTGGGTCTTGTCATCTTTTGATGACCTAGTTTTTCTTTGATCAACTAGATTGAACTTTTGGATCCTATATTGATCTGTTTATACTCTGCTTGACATCCTTTGAGTTTCTTTTAGCCACCTTTGCTTTGTTTGGTTTTGAAAGATTATTCTCTTGATTTGAGTGTCTTTCAATTACAAAGAGTGTGTTTTCTTTAGAATTGTTTAGGGAAAGATCAGATTTCTTCTTAATAGTTCTCTTTAAAAGAAAACTTTTAGTTTGGGTTTCTTTGTTTTAAGAAAGTTCATTATTGCTTTTAGTGAAATTTTTGAACAAAAAGATCTAATTTCTTGATTTATATTAGATTGGGGGCATCCTTTCATTTGAAGTAGTGGAATTGCATGATTCTTGCCATGAATCATGTATTGGTGTACAGTCTTTTTTCTCATTTCTTGAGAATATTGATATTAATGAGTTTTAAGTTTTTGGGACATTGTGCATATGGGAATGATAAATGTTTTCTCCTTCTCATAGCATAGCTTTCATTGAAATGAAAAGATTGCATCTTCATATCTTTGCATAACTTTTGAGTCGGTCAAAACACCATATTGTCCACACCATCTTCCTTTTGAGTAACAACAACCTTGAAAATAAAGCGCTTATAAAAAACTAATTAGACATTTTTATATTTTTTGGTAGCAAAACTACATTAGATTAGTCGTAAGGCTTTGAAATAGGTGTGAAAGATAACTTTCCAAAGCTTCAAACAAACATAGTATCTTGTGATAGGGAGAGTTAAATCCACTTACTACATTTTGTCCTGGGAAGCCCTTCTAACACAAGGGTCAATCACGAGGTCGCATTGAGACTGACAGAGTTACTCACCTTTCTTTTTTGGTCTTGGTGTAGAGATTACGTGTATTATGGGGGTCGCTTGAGAGGTATACCCACAATGATGAGTGGAATCCTTTAAAGTTGATTTCAGGCTAGATACCCTGCCCTTGCGCATGGATCAGACTATCGACTGTTTCCCCATGCATCACTGTAGTGATTGGAAACCTTAGTGGCCTATCTCTTTAGGGTCTTTACACGAGGTGACTGTGGAGGGGCAAGTCTTCCTGGTACCTGGAATCGACGTTGGCCAAACTCACTTGGGCTCCTTGGAGGGTATACCCACGATTGGGTGTGGGAGCTTGCAATAGGGTGTAAGTCCATTAAGCAGGTTGTCAACGTAACTTTTCCACCTGCTCTATATCATCCCCTTCTTACATTGTTCTCATGACGTTGGATTTCATCGCCAACTAGGGTGCTCATTGTGAGGAGGTTTTGTTTGTTTGCTCGCTTCCTAGATTTTTAGCGTGTGCTATTTGTTTTCCCTAGTAGACTCTAGGTTGGATTTGTTTTATATGGCGACAGTTCCCGAAATGACTAATGAAGGAATCCCTGCTCTAGGGGAACCTTTTTTTTTCCTTCTTATGGAAACATTGGTCCTTGACACATCGCTACTTTGAGCCTTCTAGGTCTCACGATTGGATTGCTGGTGTGGTTGTTTTCCACTCAGGTAATCCCAAATGTAGTAAGTGATTCAGTCATAAGAACTCCCCCCAAAGAACATCAACCTCATGTTGACCCTTCACCTTATTCACCAGTAAGGTATTCTTCACCTTCTTCGCTTGCAAGGTCGCCTTCCGTTTCATCTTCTTCGTCGAGTGAAAGTTCTGAAGCTAGTAACCTGGTGAATAAGAAGAAGAAGAAAAGAAAGAATAATAATAAGAAGAAAAGAAAGAATAAGAAGAAGAAAAGAAAGAATAAGAAGAAGAAAATTATGCAAGGATCCAAACTTCCAACCACTATCAAGCATGTTGGAAAACAACTAGTTACTATTAATCGTGCTGGGAGTGTTGATGATGTCAAGATCACCCAAACAACCTGTAAACCCAAGTACCCTTGCAAGCTTTGTAAGGGTAGCCATATTCTTAAGGAATTCCCAGGTCTATCCAAGGTTATAGAAGCATGGTCTACACATCCTCGCCAACCCATGTCGTTAGCCTCTGAACAACATGCTGATGACTTCTCGTCGACTAGTCATGATATAGTTTGGAAAAAGAAAAGTAGAGCCAAGTTTCCATGTATGTTATGCAAAGGTTAGTTACTTTGATCCTAGTGCGTAGTATAGGAAAGGTTGGGGATCATTCAAGAGAAAGAGAGGATTAACCCTTTGCTATAGTTGCAGAAGACCGGGACATCTTGCTAAGGAATTCTCTGGTAGAGGTCCTAGTTGTCTTTACTGTAAAGCTATGGATCATGAAGTTTTTGATTTCCCTAGAATGATTGCTAAGGTTGAAAAGATGAATATAAGACAAGAAAACCCTGAGGAAGATCAAGAGACTAAGAACTAGAGAGAATCAAAGACTGTATTATTGCAGATGAAAGAAACCCTGAACGATCAAAGAAATATCAACTTATCAGAGGTCTTAAAAGAAAAAGAGTACATAGAAACAAGAATAGGATACTTCGACATAGACTGTGTTCTGTATGAGGAAACATAGGTGAATATCATGACATAAAGAACTTGGGAATTTTTGGGAAAGCCTGCTATGGTTCCTTCATTAGGAGGAATAAGATTATTTAGAGGAAAGATAATAACCCTATGTGGAAGACTTACCCAGACATCTATGAGTGCTCATGGAACTTACATAGAAGAATAATTGAGATCATTAAATTTGTTGAGAACAACGCCCCATTTGCTATCTTGCTAGGAAAAACCTAGATTGAGAAAGATTAGATACAAAGGAAACAAGAAGAGGAGGATCTAGAATAGAAAAAGCAAGAACTAAGATATTTCATGGATAAGATAATAGCGCACTTATTGGAAAAACAAGAGAATTATTCGAAGCTACTAAGGACCAAAGATATGGACATCGAAGTTGAAAGGACACAGGAAGACTGGAGACACCTATCTGTACAAGAGAGTAGAGCACCTACCCCAGAAAGAGAAGAAGTATTACCCTTGAAACCTATGAAAGATCCTCCACAGTGTGAAGTTATCATGAGAAGAGGAGATAAGAAAGATAATGGAAAGAGGAAACTAGTGATTCAAATCACATGAAAGAAGGAAAAAAAGCTCAGTAAGAAGAGAGAAAAGTTAGAAAAATTGCAAGAATTTCCAGGGAAGACTTCGCAGAAGTAAGGTTTCCAGAACTTGAACTCCATCGGAATATCAGTACAACGAAGATTGACACTTCTCCATGGTGAAGCAATATGACCATTGAAGGAATTTTGACCGCTATAACGATGCTCCATAATGGCTAGAAACATAGTTATTTCTGGAACGTTCACCCTTGGACCATTGGGACCGTTCCATAACGGATGGAACTGCATTGATTGAGGTGTTCCTACCCATTGGAAGAGTCCGTTACAAGAATATATATTTATCCCATTGAGCGTTGCACCGAGAACACTTTTTCCAATTGTAATTATCTAAGACCATAGAGAACTAGTTGATTTCACGCAGTGATCATTGAGATCTCACCATCCATTATGTTACATTAAGTATTGTTCACCAACCTGAGATATCAGATATCGAGTGTGCATGCCAGATTAAATTAGCGTAGTAGAAAAAGATGTCGAAGAGATTCTAATAGACCTCATGGCCAAGAAGGTGATGTCATCAAGCATCCAAGCCTCATCGACGAGAAGAGTGCAAGTATCCCTGTCGACTGATCGTGGATCTGGACCATCCCAAGATGAAACCTAGAAAAGAACCAAGCATTGTGATGACTTGGAGAATGCGAAGCTAATCCCATCCATCCTGCCCAACTACATCCCACCCCTGGCTGATGTGGTGAGTTGTGACAGTGTCCCGAGGGACCTTCACTACACAGTCATCACTGTGTACCTCCCGAAGGGAATACAAGCAGTCAGAACACAGTTGGAGAGGATTCCAACCTTGAATATCAATGATTGTAACCTAGGATACTACAAGAGTTATGGCATGCTCACACCTCACAAATATTTGACCAAGACCAAGGGGAAGAAGTCGAAGATCATCCCCCAACCGTGGAATATGGACATCGCAAGGTCCACTATCTCGAATGTGATGAAGATACCACATTTTGGAAGACATCAGGAGGTTAACCCATGCATTAAGCTCATGCTATCATGATTCCACGGTGGTTATTTGTGGTTGGACAAGTGTATCACCATTGATCTGATGTTGATCCATAGGATCACTGGATTAAGCATGCAAGGACCAGAACCACAAGACTTTTATCCAGGGAAGGTTGTAGATCGTGCTATGGCATAGAATATTGAAGACACCTATGGCGATGTCAAGAAGGGGAAGCGAGGTTACAAGGTAGCCTCCATCCATAATGGCGTAATGCTCCTAGCCTACCAGATGATCGCTGGTAATCTAGTAAGGAATAACAAGCCCACGCAGGTCATGGGGTTCATTGTTGTCCTTGCAGGAAAATGCGTGGAAGGATTACAAATGAATTGAGTGAGTTACCTCATCAACCAGTTAGAACATGGCTGCCACAAAGCTCAAGATCAGGGCTATGAGTTCCATTTTAGTTGGCCTCTGATCCTCATTGCAGTCATTGCTTGGGAGATGCCAGAAGGAGAGACCTTCCTTGACATTGAGCCATTCGAGCCACCAGCTGCGAAGTTCACCATGCTTTGGTATTCGAGCAATATGGGGAAACAATGGCAGTCAAATGCGATGTTCCATACCTACTACCTGTAGTTAATGAGGGCTATTGACTCTTTCCCTTGTATGATGTCGAACACCCTGTACAGGTTCATACTAATGGCGAAGTTCCACGTAGATAGGAATTATATATATATTACTGCACGCAGAGATGAACATATATAAGAGCTTCAGTCCTATTACAAGATCACTGAGGAGGACATGGAGGAAATCACCAAGGAATGGCCTGAAGAACTCCTATTTCTAGTCAACCACACAGAACTGTTCGATCCCAACCTCATTGGAAGTCTGATGGTTACTCACGAAGAGTACGATGCACCCAACAATACCAGGAAGAAAAAAAAGGAAGATGTACAAAAAATATACAACACATTAGAGGATATTGCATCATATTCACCTAGCAAAGGAGGTGATGACGAAGTGGAAAAAGAAGAGAAAGAAGGGGAAGAAGACAAGCAGAAGTAGGGTGAAGTAACATCGCCAAGGAATCCACTTGAAGAGGCAGAGACATCTAGGAAAAGAAATGTTTCCCCAACGAAACCTACATCACAGATGAATTCCAAAGCTAGTAAGCCAAAGCTATAGACTGTGCTCACATTCGATGACTTTGACTTCATTATCACAGCTATATCAAATGCCTCAGAATATATTTTGCAGTGAAATTAAGAAAAACAAGAAACCATGTATGAAATAATTGAAGTAGATCTAAGAGGAGTACATCAAGCCCTTCACTCCAGCCATGCAGTGTCCATTGTGCCCCTGCCATCAGAAGAAACAAAGTTGGGAGATGAGTCTTCCCAACTCTGCAAAATAGATGATGTGACTGAAGCTCGCCTTCATCATGTGCAGGAAGAAAAATAATAGGCCATAGTGGCCCTAAAGCAAGCACAAGAGGAAGTCATAGAGAAACTTTGAGTTGTGCAACAAGAGAAGGATGACCTCCAAATCAATTTCGAAGAGGATAAAGCATAAATCCAAAAAGAGAAAGAACAATTTCTCACAGAGTAGGTTGGATTTAAAGAAGAATTCAACAGAGCACTTCACTCAGTGACAGGCTTGGAACATATAGAAGAAGACCCAGTGGAGAGTCAAGTAGCCAAGCTTGCTGCAACCATCCAGTAACTTCAACAGAGAGTAGAAGAATTGGAGTTACAAGAAGTACCAAGCACTCCGTAGGAAGTGCGATACCAGTGAGAGGAAACCACCCATAGCGCAGTCCAGAGAATCAAGGCATTAGCCTTGGAATGTAAACATATTAGCAGTCGAAGTGCATAGAATTATAAGCACCTTACTGAGGACCCTGAACTAAAGACATTGGATTCAAAGCTCCAAGAAGCAAAGAAGCAAGCAACAACAATACAAGCATAGTTGAAGCCCTTGTCAGCAGTCGAGTGAATGAAAATATCCCAGGAACAACGCATGGCTCAACAATAGGTCAATTCCATATAGAGCAAAGTCATGGAAGTGACTCAGAAGATACATCCAGTCCAAGATGCAGCTTGCCTACTTTTTGAGAGATTGAAGGATGAGGAGCATAACTAGAATAAGCAGTCATTGCAGTGTAACAATGCTTGGAAGGACCTGTGACCGAGGTAGTTATTCAGGAGTTCACCGAGCAGGAGGCCTTGGCGAAGCAGCAGGTTGAAGAGGCCTGAGCCAAGCTCAAGGTGTTTGAGGCAGAGTTACCCATAGAAGAGTGACTCGGGACGAGTCATAGGTGAGTGTTGCGGGCCTATTGGCCCTTGACCAAGTTTGGAAAACCTTGGTCATGTTTGACCACTTTTGGGACTTCGACGGGCTAGTTGAAGGCAGAGTGTGAGTCGAAGCAGAGATCGTGGGATCTCGACCCCTTTTTAGGGAAGTTTTGGGATTAGGGTTTATGTAATGGGTATGGGATGTCAGCTCATGGGTTTACCCATGCTTAGGCCCATTTTGTAATGTATAAATAGAAATCTAGGCGATGTAAGTAGGTGGTGCTAAGGGTAAATATGTGAAGATGCTAAGTGCTAGAGTTTTATCTATGTGATTGCAAAGGCTTTGTGCTTACTATGTGTTGAGGACTTGCAGAGCTAAGTGCAAGTGATTGTAAGAAGATTGTGTGCAGCTTGTAATAAGGCTCTGTGATTAAACCTAGCTTGGGGAAGGAGGATTTGGTGAGGTACGCGCAAATCTCATGTTCTATGCGGAGCAGGTTCCTATGGTTCTGTAATTGTAGAAGATTGAGAGAAGATAATAAATAAGAGAAGAGTTGGTGGATGTAACCCCACATTAAGGTGAACCACGTATATCCTGTGTTATGGTTGCTTTGTGCATTATGGTTGTTATATTGTTCATATGATTTAATCTTAGTACAATAATGAATGTTTAGATGGATCTGGTATGATAGATTAAGTGCTTAGTGATGTGAATGAATGCTAGATCTGATCTCTTTCCATATGCTAAGTGCTTAGATGTGTTAGATCTAGTTGAATATTGTGTTGTTCTACAATTAGGGTTTGATTATGTAATGTGAATAAGTGTTAAATACTGATGAATTCTAGATGCTAAGTGCTTTGTTAGAGTGGTGTAATCACAGATCTGTGTCCTAGCTAGGTTGCATACATTTGAGTCCTGCAACCACCCCTGCCTCTACCTTGGGTGAGACTGTTGATATTATGGTAGTTGTGGGAGGTATTTACCTCCACATGTAAACCTGACGAGAATAGAATACTCCGGAAAGCAAGAAGAAACCCTAATAAGTTGGCTAATAACCCTATAAGACATGTCAACTCAAGAGGATAATCTATATTAGGTTATTAGCCTCCAAGAGAAGAAGTCAGCCAGAAGAATTAATATATACTGAATAGATATATACCTAGAATGAGAAGTTGGCCCAGGCAGTTAGCCATAATTAGTATAAATATAGGAGGCTAGTTCTCATTCTAGCAGGCAGTCTTAGAATTGCAGAGCAACAACTTGTGTGCACTACAGTGCCTAGTTTTGTGCACAGATTTGGAGGAGAGCTTCCATTGTAGTTGTTGTAGCTAGCAGATCATGTTTTGGCTTGGACTATGTCTTGGTTAGGGTTTGGACTATATGATCAACTCTTGTTGGTGCGCTATCCTTGGGGAAAGGTGCGCTACCCTTTGTTTGACTATCTAGCCTAGGGTTTGCTTCCGGATTGATTCTCTGTCAAGGTTAAGTTACTCGAAGGGTGGCTTCGGCCTATGGTTGGGTGACAATAGTATTGTCAATGGTAAAATGAGCACAATATTTCATATTCTAACAGGTTATGGGCCCACACCTCCTTCATTCAGTCTAACCACTAGAAGGAAGCATAACCATAAGGGTATTGAGCTTGTTGAAGAAATGTCGCTAGGTTTTCTAGCAGGAGCAGTCACCAAAGCACTATAACTAGGGTTACTAGCAGGTGCAGTTGTAGAAACCCTAATCCTCTTATTGAGGCACCTTAAGTGAATGGATTGACCTAATCTCTGGATAGATTAGTGCGCCCTAGCCTAGCGCATCTTCTGATACTCTCAACAAGCCAAGACGTGAAGTTTGAGTTTTTGGTCAAATCTAGGGTTGAACAAGTCAAAGAAGCCTTGACTTACTCCATGAAGTCAGAAAACAAGTTATATGGAGCTTCTAACTTCATAGCATGGAAGACAAGGATTGACCTCATCCTTGCCAAGAATAAAGTGTTGGATATCATGAAAGGAAAGATTGTGAAGCTAGAGTTTGAAGAAGGATAAGAGAAGGAACCGCAGAACGTTGCAGCTATGGAGAAGTTCAAAGACAGTGACATCAATTCCATGAGTATCATAGTGGATTCCATAAAATACCACTTGATACCCTACATCTCCCACCTTGACTCATCGAAGAAGATGTACGATGCCCTAACAAACCTCTTCTTAGTCAAAAACATTGGACAAGTAATGAGTCTAAAGAATGAGCTCCATGAGATGAAGATGAATCTTGATGATAACATAACATCATACTTTGTGAGGATATCCCAGTTAAGAGATCAAATAGAAGCTATTGAAGAGATCATTTCAAAGAAGCAATTGGTAAACATAGTACTCAATGGTCTTCCCCAGGCGTGGGATGCATTTTCCGCAAGCATGAACACAAGGAAGGAGTATCCTACATTTAAAGAACTTTGGACTTGCTATGCTCAAGAAGAATGAAGGATCAGTGAAAAAGAGAAACCCCCCAAAAAAGGTACGATGATCAAGCCTTCACAACAAGATTCAATAATTTTAGGAACAAAAGGAAGTTTGGTTCAAGGAGGAAGCCAAATAAAGAGAAAGATATTTTAGAAGTACAATGCTTCAACTGTTGAAAGTATGGTCACCACAAGAATCATTGTCCCGAGCTAAAGAAAAGGAAGGGGACACATGAAGCATTAGTTGCTAGGAGGGAGTGTTGATATTATGGTAGCCGCGGGAGGTATTTACCTCCACGTGTAAACCCGATGAGAATAGAATACTCTAGAAAGAAAGAAGAAACCCTAATGAGTTGGCTAATAAACCTAGAAGACATGTCGGCTCAAGAGGATAATTTATATTAGGTTGTTAGCCTCCAAGAGAAGAAGTCGACCAAAAGAATTAATATATATTGAACAGACAGATACCTAGAATGAGAAGTTGGCCCAGGCAGTTAGCCAGAATTAGTATAAATATAGGTGGCCAGTTTTCATTCTGGTAGGCGGTCTCATAATTGCAGAGCAACAACTTGTGTGCACTGCAGTGCCCAGTCTTGTGCGTAGGTTTGGAGGAGAGATTCCATTGCAGCTGCTGCAGCTAGCAGATCACTTTTGGCTTGGACTATCGTTTGGTTAGGGTTTGGACTATTTGATCATATCTTGTTGGTGCACTATCCTTGGGAAAAGGTGCACTACCCTTTGTTTGGCTATCTAGCATAGGGTTTTCTTCTGGAGTGATTCTCTGTCAAGGTTAAGGTGCTTAGAGGGTGGCTTCGGCCTATGGTAGGGTGACAATAGTATTGTCAATGGTAAAACAAGCACAATATTTCATATTCTAAGAGAGATTTCATCTGCTTCGCAGGTGTTGCCAAAAGGGCTGGTACTTAGGGTTTTATTGGTGCACTTTTGAAGTGTTGAACCCTGGGTCTTCCCCTGTGCCAACAATGTATAGACGGGATGATGTAAAGGTTGTTCATTGTTGTATTTTCATGGTTGATAGGAATAACCAAATGGATAAACTCCAAAGTGATCCCCTTATGGTGAAATCCCTCATGGGAAGACACTTTGTGAAGTCCAAATGGTTAGGTAGCCCAACAATGTGGTTAGGGAACCCAATTTTGATTAAGGAATAATGTAATGAATATCAATGAATTTGTAGGAGAAACAATTCCATATGGATAATATATCTCATGCCATTTTTGGTGATATGTGGAATGTCACATAAATCCTCACGGTTAGAGAGTTATGGCCATGTGAAGTTGGAGAACCCTCATGAGTTATATAGAAGCCTCTAGAAGGTCAAAGAAGTCAAATTATTCTATAATCTCTTAGAATACGTTGACCAGTCAAAGTATTTAGTCACGGGTTAAGTGGTTGCAACAAGAAAACAATTAAAAATAAATTAGTTGCAACAAGAATTGGAGAGTTTACTATTTGTGGATAAAGTGGTTAAGTGGACAAAGTGGCTAAGTGGAAAGAGTTGATTAATTGGAAAAATTGGTTAAGTGGACAAAGTGGCTAAGTGGAAAAAGTTGGTTAAGTGGACAAAGTGGCTAAATGGACAAAGTGGTTAAGTGGACAAAGTGGCTAAGTGGACAAAGTGGTTAAGTGGATACTTCTAGAGGAAGCTACTTGGAGAGTATAAATAAGAGAGCAAGGGTCTCCCATTAGCATCCATTGAGCATATGGAATATCTACAAGTGACTGAGGTAACCAAAGGATATCTAAGGTGAATTTCAGAAGGAAGGAGAAGTAAATAAGGCCAAAATTCAAGGGAGGATAAAGTCTTTCGATTATGCTTTCTAAGGTATGTTATTTACAGGTCATCTCACCATTTTCAGAATAAATATTTTTATACAATGATTCAGATATCAAAATATGGAGGTCGTTGAGACAACATATCCAAGTAACTGTGATAAAACTTTCATCTTGTGGGTCATTGTATTTTGGGAGTTACACTCCGTGGAAAATAGGGTTTGTGGCTAGTCCTGAAACTAGTCTAAAAAATGTGTTTTGGTTAAAAACGTCATAACTTCTTCATAAGAGATCCAAATTAAGTAAGACAAAATGTATTGATTAGAGTGAAATATTTAATATGATGTGTACCATTTTCATATTCATATAGAAAATATTCCGTGCGGTGCATTCTCTACAAGTTCTCTCTCTAGAATAAGCCATAATTCAACAAGGTATGCCATTTTTTCTATAACTCCTTTTATGGGAGGTTCCAAGCAGTGAAACCTAGAGGAATTGCAGAGAATATAGTGAATAAAATTATATACCATTTTCAGACCTTTATTCATTACAAGTACATATTTATGATTGTTTCAAGTTAGGGTTGTTGACTAATCCAAAATTATTCATGTGAGACTAAAGTAAAGTTTGATGAAAATGTTAGTTTATTGTTGTTGAAGTTAAGGAAGGTTTGCAGGTCTATGATCACATCTAATAGGTATTTTACAGAGTTAAAAATCATATTTGGATGATGATATTGATGAGACAGGTTGAGGTGACAATTTGTTGTGATAGGTTGTGCATAATTGATGCACTTGTATTGGTATAGATTGTTGGTACAATTTTGACAGATTTATTTCTGTCTACAAGCCGGGTCTTGTAATTGAGGGTTGGATTCCTCACATCTTGGTTGGTGCTGAGATGCGCAGCCTGGGTCTTGCATTGAGAGTTGTTGTTCTCTTTGAGTTGGTGCTCTATTTTAGTTGGTGTTGATAAAACCCAAGGATTGTAGTCCGTAATACAAAAGAAACTTATACATGTATTTGGTGTTCTTTATTGTGATGGTGCATAACTCTTTATTTTTAATGTATGTAATTAAGATATATTCACATGCAAGCAACTAAGTATGAATGGAAGTAATAAGTAATGATGTTGTGAATGGTGATTGCTAACTTAAGTTTTGTGAGAAGTGTAAAATATACCTCACATTGATTCATCCCCCCCTCTCAGTGTGATCACTGTGTCCAACAGATAGGAAATAAAGAAGAATGAGTAGGCACCATAATTCTCCAAAGCAATCCACCAGAAGAACTCATGCAAGTTCAGGGCCAGGAAGCAACCCAAGTGTGTGTCCTATTCGAAGGAAAAGGAGAAGACTTGAGGAAAACATATTGCAAGGTGAGATCATGAAGATAAAGCCACCTACTTTCAATGGTGAGCGCTGGAAAGAAGAAGAGGTCGAGGCTTGGCTGTTAGAAATGAAGAAATATTTCCAGCTGCATGATTACCCCTCCCAGTTAGAATCTAGAATTGCCTCCCACCACTTTCAAGGAAAGGAAACCATGTGGTGGGATCAACTTAAGCAAGCCAAAAACCTTGATGAGAAAATGATCTCTTGGAGGTAGTTCAAAGGATATTTCCAGGAGAAATATTTGTCCGAGGTCTACTATGAAAGGAAGATGAAATAATTATTTGAACTCAAGAAGGGAAGCATGACAATTGATGAATATGATAAGAGGTTATTTGAATTGTTGAAGTATGTTGACTTCGTAAAAGATGAGAATGTAAAAATCCAAAGGTTCCTAAGTGGGTTACCCTTCTTCTATAGTGACAAGATTCAATTGATAACCCCAATACCTTGGAGGAAACCATAAGGAGAGCAGGGCATGTTTATGAGAAAAGCAGAGGAAGACCAATTTTCCAAAAATCTTGGAATGAAAAGATGAAGGGTAAAAAGGATCAAAGGAACAAAGGTTTTAAGACCCCCTTTTCAAGAACAAATCCTAAGAAAATTAATAAGGTCAATCAACCAAAAATGAACAAAAGACTACAGATTCATTTGGGAAAATTCCAAGACAACATCCTGTACAATGTTGGGGATGTGAGGGGAATAATTTATATGGGGAATTCCCTCACAAAGGAGAAAGAATGAGGAATTTCCACTACATTCATGAGGCTAAAACAATGGAAGACATGGGAGGAAGCATGCCAAGGATTTATGCAGCCTTGGACAACACGCAAGTAGAGTATGAATTTTCTATGATTGAAGTGGAAGGTAAGATTGACAACTAGCCCATAACAATTTTAATTGATTTTGGAGCTAGCCATAGTTACATAAACTCTAACATTGTTGAAAGATTTCACTTGCAAAGGATTAAGCATAAAAAATATTGGCTAGTTCAATTAGCCACATGATCTAAGAGAAAGATCAATGAGTTTGTTAAAGATTGTTTGATAGACATGAATGGACTCAACACGAAGGTAGGTGTAAATATCATACCATTGGGTTCATATGATTGTCTAATTGGCATGGATTGGTTGGAAAAACACCATATTTTCCTAGATTGTTACAACAAGACAATCACATGTCTTGATGAAGAATGCTAGAGAGGCAAGATTCAAGGAATTCCAAGACATGTAGCTATTAGAAAGATTTCATCTATGTAGTTGAAAAGTGTTTCAGGAAGGGATGTCAAATTTTTGCAACCCATATGGAAGAGGCAACCAAAGATAAAGTGGAAATAATTGATGACCATCCGGTCTTAAGGGATTTTGAATATTTTTTTAGAGAAATCCAAGGATTTCCATCGAAGAGAGACATTGATTTCTCTATTGATTTGGTGCCAGGAGCTGGCCCAATGTCCAAAATGCCATATAAAATGGGCACACCATAATTGAAAGAGTTGCAGATGCAACTTGAAGAATTGTTAAAGAAGGGGTATATACGCCCAAGTGTGTCACCTTGGAGAGCCCTAGTTCTTTTTGTGAAGAATAAATTGGAGCCTTAAGGCTGTGTATTGATTTTAGACAACTAAATAAGGTTACCATAAAAAATAAATATCCTTTGCCAAGAATTGATGATTTGTTTGATCAAATGAAAGGTGCAAGAATATTTTCCAAGATTCACTTGAGATCAAGACAACATTCATAACAAGATACATATAATATGAATTCATGATAGTGCCATTTGGACTATCAAATGACCAACTATTTTTATGTGTCTGATCAATGGAGTGTTTAGGGAATACCTAGACAAATTTGTGATTGTTTTCCTAGATGATATACTCATCTACTTTAAGTTAGAAGAGGAACATGAGCAACATTTAAGAATGGTATTGAAAGTTATAAGAGAGCATAAATTGTATGCTAAGATAAGTAAGTGCATATTTTATCAAAACAAGATTCACTACTTGGGACATATAATTTCAGTAGAGGGGATATCGATCGATCCTAAGAAGATAGAGGCCATTAGAGGATGACCAATGCCAAGAAATGTGACAGAGGTCATATTATTCATGGGTCTTGCTGATTTTTTTATTTTTTTTTACAGAAACGGTTATAGATTATATAAATGCGGTGGATTAGCCACAGATTCGATTACAAAATGGCCTCAAATTTCTTCGGGCCTGTCTTTCCGAACCATTCTACTTCTATATCTAAAGACTTGTGAGCTGAACTAGTTCCTGTACGTTTTCTAAAAGAACTGGAAATTTAAATGTCGAAACTCCAGTCACTGTTTCAGCGTAAGTCTCAACACTGTTTCAGCATGTGTCTCAGCACTATTACAACATTGTTACAACGGTGTTTCATCATATGTTCCAACACTATTTTAGCTTCTAGCACTGTGTTTAAGCATATGTTCCAGCACTGTGTTTCAGCATCTGTTCCAACACTGTGTTTCAGCAATTGTTCCATCCCTGATTCAGCTGAAAGTTTCCTGGTAAATCATAGGGCCAATCCTAAGTGAACATAAATAACTTGTGAGCTTGGAAAACCCAACTATTTCAGTGACCTGGTTCGACTGCGGGTCATTACATCCTTTCTGACTTGAAGTTTTTTTTTTTTTTTTTTCCTTTTTGGCACGGTCTGCCATTCTTTGCCTTGATGAGTTTGGCTTTCCTTTGGACTTGGAGGGCCTTATTTATCAGTTAAGTCAGGGCCTTCTTCATCTGCTAAGTCGGCCCATCTTGAGATCTGGTGTTCAGGCTAAGAAGTGCCTGGAAATCTGGTTGGATCAGTTTCTGCCTGGGCCTTCCCCATGGGATTTTTAGGGGAAGGGGGCTCTTGCTTTTGAATAGAGGTGACTTGTTCCATTTTCTATGGTACAATCTCTGTATGTTCCTCGCTTGAGGTATCATTAGTTGGTTTTATGCTTTGATGCTCAGGAAGAGATCCTACCCACCATGTGGGTTTGCATTGGTTCTTTGAGTTCCTCTTTTTCTCAGGGAGTTTCTGACATTTGTTGACTAAGTGCCCTGTTTCAAGACAACTTCTGCACCTGAAATGAAGATTCTCATAATCGAGCTTCTGCGTCCAAGAATAATTAATCCCTTGAGGAGTGATTTGCGCTGGGAATCCTTTACTGAAATCCATCTCTACACAGATCTGTGCATATGTAGTGAAGCCACATTTGGTTTCCGGACTGCTACTATGAAACTTGCCAAGAGCATTTCCAATATGGCTAAGAGAGGAATCATCCCAAAAATGAATAGGTAGACCAGGGAGCCTTACCCACACGGGGGCCGTAGGGATGGAAGCTAAGGATGGGTCGAAAGAAGGGGTATAGATATGCATAGATAGACCCGACCTGCCCCAGAACCAAGGCCCATAACTGAAGATTAGATCTCTATCCTTAGCAGAGGAAAAAATCACTATGAAGAAACCTTTTACACACGGGCGAACATGAGCTTCGAAATCGAGGAGAGGGGTCCATTTTGAAGAAATCCAAGAATGTAGATCTTCCAGGCGAGGCCAGAAGACATTAAACCTGCAAAACAGAGCATTAGATCTAAAAAAACCCTCCCGATCCACCGCTTCCTGAGGAACAGGGATCACTGGATTTGGAGCTTCACGGACCACATGGGAAAATATAGAAGAGAGGCCCTGGACCGCGTCTTTGAAGGAGGTCGGAGAGGGTATCATCGGCGCAGTCGAGCATGTGCCTGTCGCTGCTGCTTGAGACGACTGAACGGAGGAGGGAGGAGCTCCAGACGGGGAGTCGAAGGGGTCGCCCGAGTGTCTAACGGAGGAGCGCCTGGAGGGAGAGCTCAGGTGAGGGATGAGCTCTTGCGCAGAAGTGCGCAGAGCTACAGAGGAGGCCGCCTCCATCCAACTCATAAACCCTAGACAATCCACAATCAATTAGACCTCTCTGTTGTTAAGATTCTTGCTGATTATTATTAAAGATTCATAAAAATATTTTCAAATATTGCAAGTCCAATAACTTCTTTGCAAAATAAGAGAGTGAAGTTCAAATGGACTTCTAAGTGTGAAGATAATTTTTAGCTGTTTAAGGAAATATTGAAAAGTGCACCAATATTGAAGATTGCAGATCTGGATGAAGATTTTTTCATGTGCACTGATGCATGCAAGGAAGGGATCAGTGGATTCCTTAGGCAAGAATATCAAGTGGTATGCTATGAGTCCAGAAAATTAAAGGAGCATGAGATGAATTATGCTACTCATGACTTGGAATTAGCAACAATTGTACATTCATTAAAAATGTGGAGACATTACCTCATGGGTAAGAAATTTCAGCTAAGAAGAGACCACTCTGGTCTGAAGAATTTGTTTGGACAACTAACATTAAATGCCAGATAAACTAGATGGATTGAATTCCTTAGTGAATATGAATTTGAAATTAAGCACATCAAGGGAAAGGGAAATCAAGTGGTTGATGCACTCAACAAGAGAGCTCATGAAGTACATGTTGCAACCATTAGCATTTAAAAGATTTCTTTGAAAGATAATATTTTTGCAGCAACAAATTCATATCAACAATATCTAAAAATAAAAGAGACATTGCAGCAAGAAAATTTTCAGTAGAAATTTATTTTTTATGAGCTGAAAGAAGATGTAATTCTCATGTACAAAGGAAAAGTATATGTGCCAGATTTCGATGAGCTGAAAAATGTAGTGTTGAAGGAAATTCTTAATGTGCCATATGCTAGACACCTAGGATATCAAAAGATAATTGCAGCTGTAAGAATCCAATACTTTTGGCCAAGAATGAATAAAGAAGTGGCTAATTACATATATGTCTAGAATGCCAAAAAGTGAAGAAAAAACATAGGTATCTAGCATGGCTGCTACAACCATTTCCCATTCCATAATGGAAGTGAGAAGTTTTTACAGTTGATTTTATGACAAAGCTACCCAAAAAAGTGAAGCAACATGATTCCATCATGGTGGTGGTGGATTAATTAACTAAGGAAACACATTTTATTCCAGTGAAGACTACACACAAGGCAATAAATATTGTAGAGATCTATATGAAAGAAGTTGTCAGGCTACATGGGGTGCCTAAGGAGATAGTTACAAATAGAGATCCAAATTTTACTTCGAATTTTCAAAAGGTTTTGTTCAAAGTCTTTGGGACAAATTTAAATCTCAATACATTGTATCATCTAGAGTCAGATGCACAAACATAGAGGACTAACAGGATAATTGAGGACATTCTCAAAATTTATGTGATGGAACAACCATCAAAGTGGGAAGATTATATTCATTTGGCTGATTTTTCCTACAACAATTGGTACCAGGACTCATTAAAAATGAGTCCATTCGAAGAATTGTATGGCAGAAAGTGTAACACACTAGTAAGTTGGGATAATCCAACAAACAAAGCAATTGTTGGGTTAGATTTGTTGAAGGAAATGGAAGATAAAATGGCAAAGATTAAGCACAATTTAAAGGTTGCCCAGGATAGAAAGAAGATTTATGCAGACACTAATAGAGTGTTTAGATATTTTACAGTGGCCAAACATGTTTTCTTAAAAGTAAAGGTGAAGAGAAGTTCGCAAAGATTAGGAAGTTGCCCAAATTTGGCAATAAGATTTTGTGGGCTTTGTGAAATATCAAAAAAGATAGGGCTAGTTGCATACATGCTAGCATTAACTGCATCCATGAGAGTGCATAATGTATTTCATGTATAATTATTAAAGAAATATGTGCCTAATCCAAACCACATAATTAATTGGAATGTGATCCAAGTAGAGCAAGAAGGGGATTTCATAGTGGAACCAATACTCATCCTAGACTGGAAATTCAAAGTGATCAAGAACAAGGCGATAGGGTTGGTAAAGGTTCAATGGAATTTCTACGGTTATGAAGATACTACATGGGATCATGAAGAAAACATGTGGGAAGAATACCTGCAAATTTTTGTCAATTTTGAAGAAAGCATAATGTAAGACTCCATTTTGAGTAGTTAGAGTTCCAAAAACACATGTCAGAATCCTAGCCAACCACACTGGGGCCCTTGATAAAAGAATGTCTCATTCCTTGGGTTATCCATGATAAGAAGATGGTACATCCCTTGGGTTATCGTTGATAAATGAATGGTGCATTCCTTGGGTCAATGAGTTGAGAGGAATGAGAGATTATGGTTGGAACTGCTATTGAAGTTGTGAAATTGCATAATTTATTTTCTAAGTATTGTGATGTAATTTTTCATATATCTATATCGACATAGTGTGCATTGAGGATGACACAAAATTGTAGGGGAGGGGGAATGTAACATCCCCACTATAATCCCCAGTTTAATTAATTCCTAATGTAGATATAATATGTGGCTACGAGCAAGCGATGTAGTATGCGAATTGTATTTCTACATTTTAATAATAAAAATGTGATGCCAGCTATTAAGGGGACATTGATAGAGATGCGGGGTTGAATTAATCCACGAAAGAGGGGAGAGTTAAGAATAATTGTCAATAAGGGTCCAAGGGGGAATTACCTATGTATATTAATTTAACCCATTTTCCTAAATTTGTTATTGGTATATGAACCTTCTGATTCCTGATTGAGTGTTCCCAAAGCCAATCATTGAATACATGTGATATGGTGGATGGGAGTGGTCACATCCAAAATTTATTAGGCACATGGGGGTTGAGTACAATCAGATTGGGGAAGTGTGTGAGTCAAGAAAGTAAGACAAAGGAGAGAAAATTTGTATGGGTAGGGACAACAATTTTACACAATGAGTTTTTGTGCATGAGGAGCAAGTAGAGAGAAAGAAGGAGAGATTGGAGCTTGTGCAACCATGAGGGAAAATTATAGAGCATGATGGAGCATATTTAGAGTGAATTGGAGTTGAATACTAAAGATATAAGTTTTCATGCTTGAAGAGTGGACTCCTTAGTGAGTTGCACTAAAACAACAAGTGTTTGTTGGTAGTTTTCTTGGAAACAAGTTCCCTTGAGTTCCTAAATAAGAGATTCCTAGCTACTTGTGCTAGAGAGACCCTGATAAACGAATGGGACACCCGAGGGATCAATATCAGTGAAGGGGTACATTCCTTGGATTGGGTAGGTCAAGAGGAAGAGAGCTGGTGGAAAATCGAGATAGCTGTAGGAGAATACCAATGGGTTGTGAATTTTATAAGCTATGAGTGGAAAGTGAGAGACCACCTCTTTTGTGGATTACTAGCCTCAGCTCGAGGGTGACTGACTATTGAGATTTGGAACAATCAGTCTATGGATAGGTGGAATGTCTGTCCTAAGCAGTTGGTTACACTATAGATTTAAAAGATAAGTGCTTGATCTATTTTTTGTCTTGTATTTATGATTTAAATTGTCATGGATGTACTTTGTTTGTTTGAGAATGTTTTATATGCTATTGTGTTGAGTTGCTTAGCTGCATTTCATGTCTAATTTAGAGTGTTATAGATGCATGTAATTAATTGTAATAAACAATATCTAAATTTGTATGTAAATCGTAGCTGGATGCTACACGAATTTATTTAGATAGCAGAATTTTCATTTTTGTAAGTTTTGCACACCATAATGTCCCTCGGTTGGGCTCGATGATGTTACAAAGTAAGTTAATTATTGAATGGGTGAACATGAAAATTGATGTTTTGAAATTGATTAAGTTAGATTTGAATTATGCATGCTTTAGGCTCTCTTCTACTTCAAGGGAATCTTCTTTAGACAAGTGATTAGTCTGGTGTAATAAACATTAAGATACAACCATTAGGGATGCAACAAACACTCTTTCTCATACAATTTATCTACTTTTCTACCGCTGAAAATTTCTTGTAATCTGTGATATTTGATCTACTGATAAAGGGCTATTGTTTGGATGGCTGACTTGCTGATTTTAGTGGTTAGAATTTTCTCCTATACCAAAATTTTGCTACTTTCATAGGGATATCATACACATTGATGATAACACTCTTTTACAACCCTAATTTGACATCAAAATATTGGTTTAAGCATTGGAATATTGTCTACTAATTACAAGCTTTGTTGTCCAATATCATATGCTGATTTTGATGGTCTAATTTGCAGCTATCATAATTTTATTGTCACTGATATATCACTATTATATGCTGCAATTTTGGGGCAATAAGACTTCTTGTTGCTTTCCTTCTTGTTTTGGGTTTATATCATTATATATTGTCTTGGTTTGGCTTGTCTAACATTGTTTTTTAGGTACACATGTTGGTAGCCATTTATCAACTCCAAAGACTCTCTTCTCTAGCCCCAAATTCATCTTAGATCTTGACCAATATAGGGAACCCTTGTGCCATCAAACATTGTGCTCCTTGTTACCTTAGGGTCACCTGGGAAGCCTCCCTTTTGTTGGACTTGTCTATAACTAAAAAAAGGGGAATATCTATGGAGGTGAAAATGATAGGTGTCCCAAGTTGCATCACATGTTTGTTGGTTGGGTTGGGCTTTTCCCTAAATACAAATTGTGCGATAACAAGACTTTATGCATGACAAATTTTAGAGTTGGGGTTAAAGGTATATGATTAGAGTCGAGCTCATGGCCATTTAAGATGTCAAAATTTAATATTTTGTTGGAGTTAAAGGTCTATGACAAGAGTCAGGCTCATGGTCATTTAAGGTGTCAAAATTTACTATTTGGTTGCATATGGGTGTTATATCTTTAATTTCCACCCTACATGCCAGAAGGGAATCCAACAAAAGATGAAATCCAAAGAACATCTCTTGCTTGATATTAGGACATTTTTTAGGGTCATTGCAGGATTCATAGGAGGCAACACATGATGATCATCGCATGTCATTTGTAGTGAAACAAGTGATGATTTGTGTGACCTTCTATATTTGATGAGTTATGAAGAGCTAAGTGATGTCTGATTTGTATCTTCATGGAATGAGCCTAGGAACTCACATCATTCGAGTTTCTATTGAGTTATAGAAGATTTAAAATCTCTCCCAAGCCTCTTCCAAGGATCTATATAAGAAAGGAAAGTCTTGAGCAAGAGGAAGGGAGAATGATTTGTAAAGTTATGCTATCCATTTGCAGAGGTGCTTTTCCTATTCACAACAACCATAAATTAGATCGCCTAGTTTGATTAAGAAGCTGAGGAGAAGCAAGGTGCAAGGAGCATCTTGTTCCAGAGTTTATATTTAAGGCTTTAAAATATAAAGTCTAGGCATCCGAAAATGGTAGAGAGAGTTAAGGTATAAAATGTATCAGTTACTAAAAAGAGAAGTTATGTCTAGTTTCTTAACTGTCTCTATCTAGCTTCCCAATGTTCCTGGATGCTTATATCTCGTTCAATTGTTGCCCATGAACGTTCTAATTCAACCTGGGTGTTTGCTGTCTGTAAGATAGTGTTAAATAAGTTTAAAGCAATGCTAGTCTTATCTGAAAGGTCGGGTTCTATATTGGGATGTCTTGTAACAGGTTAAAAAATCTATTACTTTTCAAGGTTTTCTATTTCTGTTTTGGATTAGAAGAGAAAAGTTCCCAAACTTAAATTAATAACATAACAGTTTCAGAGGCCGTTTCTTGTTCTTGAGTCAAATTCAAAAATCATGAAAGTGACGGGAGGAAAACATAAAGCTATTTAAACAAGGTGAGGCATCAATCATGGAGGAATCTCACTTTGCAACAGAGGAAGAAGGAAGACCAGAGATCTCTGATGAAGCATAAAAATATAGTAATCTAAGTAATCTACAGGTCTTGAATCTGCTGATAGCAAGCACAGAGGAAAGATTGTAAACAATTAAATAATCAAATAATTCCTAACCACAGTAGATCATGTACTAAATTGCAGTTAAACGTTCATCAAAGATATATAAGGGAAGTTTCTAAAAATTAAAGTAAAGAGGAACACATAACTCAGGGTTGACAGAATCTGGAATCTCCATTTTGTATTCTCATTAATCACTATACAAAATTCTCTAGTACAATCGTCCGCAAAAAATCCTTTTCTCAGTATTATGAAATTATATTTATACAAAGTCACCAATTCTTGACAATTGGTGATTTCCTAACTCCTAGGGGCTAATGGTTGCAAAATTGCAAACTTGAACCGTTTGCATAGTTATCTTTTATTTCTCTATCATTTTGATAATATGAGCCTACAATATGATACTTCATTGCTTCTTCGAAGCATCTCCTTCTTTTGGTATGAGACATTCAATTCATTTTTCTAGAAAATGCACAAAAGATCTAGGAGGCTCTGGTATATCCTTTGCCTCAAACATATAAAAATTTCTCCGAATTTTTGGGAATCGGTCTTCAATCTCTTTGTTAGCAAACTTAATTGATTGCAATTTTAAATTTGTCTTTACCAGCCACTTGTCTATTTGGGTAACATCAATCTAATTTAATTGCAAAATTTCAACCTACATTTCATTCATGTTCTCTTTGAGTTTTAGTTGATGTCTTACAATATTGATCTGTCCTAGTAACCCAGGGAAATTGTCTTCTCCAATACCTAACGATCCTTTGTCTAGTAAATCATAGGTCTATTTGCAATCATCCTTGACTTCCTTGGCCATTTTCTTTCTTTCGGCTATGTTGGCCTCCCATACTTTAAGCATGATATCACCCCTGATCTACTTTGCAACATACAACCTTGGAGTTTCCGATACCTCTTCTTTTTCCGAAAGTACAACTTCCTTTTGAAAAGTACCCTGGGATGCTTTAGCCTCTTTTTCTTTAAAAATTTTTTTATTGGAAGATTGACTTACTTATTGGAAATAGTTATGAATAACTTCTACTTTAGAAATTAATATTTGTTGCTCTACTTCTATCTTCATATGCACCTCCAGTTCCCGAGCTTGAATTTTTTTAAAATCTATCACCTAATTTTGAATAGAATTCAACCTATCCTGCATCTGTCTTTCTAATTCTTCCCGATGAATTACTTGTCCTTGAATGGCTTGAATATTCTTATACATCTCATCCAACCTATATTTGAGCAGTTGAATCTCTTATTTGTCAGCAGCTCTGGCATGTTCTAGCCCTTTGTTTACCTCCTCTCTGATATTTTTCTCAACATTTTTTATTTGACCTTGCAGCTGGGCTATCATTTGATCCTTCTGCTTCAACCTTTTTTTTATATTGTCAACTGAAAATAAGTTAGCCGTTGCCAAAGCTCCCATAGAGCCTGCTACCTCAGTGGTGAAATCTTCCTCTTCTAGGTTATGTCCATCTATGAGCACTCTGTGTTTCTTTACCATTGTGCCTTCTCTCAAATGCATTTCCTGTTTCACTACTGCTTTCCTCTTCTTACTGAAAAAATAATCAGAGGAAGGTATCTCTTCTCTAGAGATTGGAGTGAGGTCAATTACATATATAACTTCTAGATGAGGATTCCCAAATGTTGACTGTAAAGGAGTCAATGATGTAATAGGGTTACCCAACTCCGTAGATTGGGTTTCTCCTGTTGTTTTGGGAATATTAGCAGGAATATTCGATGATGAAGGTGGAATCGTTTGACTCGATTTTGGAGGTGTCTCGAGATCAAACTCCATTTCCGACCTATGCTTTCCTGTTCTAGAGGAGAGGTTACCATTTCTCCCTGTAGTATCTTTGGAAAACCACTTCATCTGTGCTTCTGGAAAGCAAGAAATATGGTCTACAGGTCAGGTGGTAATGCTTGAACTCTCTCTAATATCTCCTCATATGCTTTGGCTCCTTTGAATATGTCGTCACAGGGGGAGTTTTCATGCTCAAACATTTTCATGTTGCAATGAGTTAGATGATTTCCCACAATTTGGTATGAGTTGTGCTTTCTGATCTACCAACTTAATGTCTTTTAATGCTACGAATTCCACTTTAGAATGGCCAAGATTAAGCAATGAAAACTTCCCAATATGCACAAGAAAAATTGGCCATAATTTCTTCTGAGATGCTTTTAACTCTTTACCAATGCCTCCTGTTATTATCTGGTATGCCACTTCTCTGCACACTAGTCTGTTAGTGAGAAATTTAGGGAGAGAATGAGGAGGGATTGAACATTTGAAGACTCTTACATAAGATAAATTATCCTCGATGAACCAATCGAAAACTGCCTTAAGGTTTCCCATGATTTTCTCTAAAATCTGAGGGGGTGCATAACCATACAAAATTTGGTGCACAGGTATCACTACATAGTGACAGATTTTGTAAAAGAAATCTTTAACATTCTCCTCCCATAGTTTACTGTGATAAACATGAATGGGTTGAACACATGCTGGGCTCTAGCTCCAATTCATCAAGGGGAATGGAGTCATGTAACAGATAACATCCATAATATATGCAAACATGTAAAACGATATAGGTCGACCTTTCGATTTTTCCATATGGCAATCCTTAATCTCTTTAGCTAGGTTATCTGACATGATTTTGGCCCAGTTGAAGGTGAAACTCTCTGCTACCTCGTGTATAATTGGCACCCATTCTTCCAGGAAATGGGTAGGAATTTTCCTCCCAAACAATATACACAACATCATTGCTATATAAACCATATATTCATTTAACGGTGATGTGGCATAAATGCCATGGGTATAAACTCTAAACTTCGCTGGAATTCCCCACCAATCTTTGATTATACCTGGATATGTTTGATCCAATTTTGTACACTCCTTTCTTTGAAATTCTTCTACGAATTCAACATTAAAAATGTATTTAGAGACAGGGGACAATTTATACATTACTTGGATGTGCTCTGGTCTGAATGAGTCGACGATGACCTTTTGGTGATTTAGAATGATCCTAGTCTAAATGTTGATTTTTTCTAAAGCCCAACTTATCATGTCATTGTACGAAATGAGTCTCGACCATGTGGCTATCTTATGGAGCCCAGATTATGCTATATCCTTGAGTTTATTTTCAGTCTTTTCGTTTATGAAATCGTCGGGGCAATTCCTCAGCTCATACTCCAAGATATCAAAATCTGTCTCCAGGACTTGATTGAATCCACAACATGTGGTTTAGTATTAGATATAACATCTCCATCTGGATTTGAGCTCTCACCGGCCTCTTCACTCTTCTTAGGCACTTTTCTGGGTGCCATGATGTTTGTGCTAAAAATGAAAACTTGTTACAAATAATAAATGCGTGATCTCTTTTGAATGTAACTCACTTCTTGTCTGAAAGTAAGAATGAAATTCGAAATAACAAACCTTTATTAACCCTTAACTTGCCTTAAATTGAGTGTATTGATATAGGCAATACAAATTAAGTTCTCTAATGGGGATGGTACACTTGTAGATACGCACTTTACGCTAAAAATATCTCCATTAATCCGTTATAAATACTGACATATATCGACGATTCAAAACTGGGATTTCAAAAGGAATGTCTTCGAAAACTCTCGAATAGCGAAATGAGGAAAGTCATTTAATAGCTTTAACCCTATTTTTAATGTTAAGTTAATTATGCTTAAGTGCTTAATACTTTCGGGGTTTTGGGCTTCGAGGTTTTTTTAGTGCGAAAGAGTGATAACTCTTTGATTTTCCGAAATGCGACTGATTAACGATTTGTTAAGTATGTTTAAAATTTAGTTAATCATGATTAAAAAGAGATTTCATAAAAAGTGCATCGAGACTTTGAACTACTGTTTAAGTTGAGATAGCCGAAAAAGAAAATACGAAAGGTTTAGAAAACTGTTAAACGTTTTTAATTATTCCTTTTAATTCGGTTTAATTTCCTTTAAACAATACTTTCGGGACTTCGTTATCGGGGCTTTGGAGTTGTTATTAAAAATCATACTTCGTGAATAACCGAACCCCGAAACCCAAAACTCTTGAAAGACTTTGACTCCTTTTTAGAACTAAGGGTGGCTCCATAACCAAACAAAACTGATTTTTAGGATATAAGAATAAAAATAAACTTTGTTTCAACAGAGCCAAAGGGGAATTGCATCAACATACAAGGTATGAAACTTTGATGTATTTCTTCTATATTAATCAATATATCATTGGTTTCCTCTTACAAATGTTTGTAATTGATGTGCAAATGTGTAGGTCTGGTTTATTCCATTATATATCATATTATATCCAAGTTGAATCTATGATCCTAACACAAAGTAGAGAGGTAGAAAGGCATTGTTTGTCTTTTGTGTGTAGGAAGTAGGTTGCGAAGATTGGAGCTAGAACTTCAGATCCGCATCAGCCGGGATATACGAAGGACAACCTACATTTAAAGATATTCTATCTCTACCACTCCTTAGGTTAATTGTGAATCCATTTGCTTGACTCTAGTAAACCCATAGAATTATATCCCCACTATCTGTCTAGGATCAATAGGTAGATCCTAGGGAGATCTACTTACCTTACTGGTGATATTTCTCCAATAATAGAACTGACAACTCCACTAGTGAAGAATATTTGATTCTTCTTTAGAATACCTTGCCAAAATTCCCTCTGTTTTTCTATTTGTGATTTAAATTGTATTCCCTACACTTTTCCATAGGTCAGATCGTACATATCTAATAGATCTGAGACATATCCATCCTTTCCAAAAAATAATTTTTTCTGCAATTATCGCAGGTTTCAATATAAGGGAAACATGATGATCATCGTTGGTTGTCTCGCCTGTGTCTTACGATGATTCTTGCAAATTGGGGAAAACTATAGGATTACATACTTTTGAGAGCATGTCTCGTTAGTCTGGGTCGAGAGGCCTCTGTTTATATGTTTTTTAAAGATATTACCTCTGTTTGAGTCTTCTTGTCACATAATTTTCCTTCATTTTCTATTTGGAGTGTGATTATGTGGTTGATTTTGGGATTCCTTAGATAGGTCTGTTTGTTGTCTAGTGATCCTATTAAGTTGGGCAATGAACCCAACATATATGGTAGTGTCTGATTTGATTGCATTTGGATTGTCCTTTTGTGATTGTTATCCATTGTTAGATATATCCTTTTAGGTGAGTTTTGGGTGAGATATTGGTAGAGACATTGGAGTGGGCTTCTCTAACATCACTACCAATTTCCTACAACCTTCTGCTTGATGAATTTGTTGGTTTTCCATTTGCAATTTTTGTTCTTCCATAGATGAAAAATATTTTTGCATTACACTTGGAAAAGTTACAAAAAGAATTTTTTTTTTGCATGCTTGTAAGATTTTGAAGCATTAGAAAAAAGAGTTTGCATTGCTAAATTGTTTGGATTGAGTTCTTAGAATACTTTTGGATCTGAATTGTTTGTATGGTTACTTGGTGTGTTAGGTTGCATTTCAAATTTACAAGGAAAAAGTTCTCTTCTCCCTGTCGTAGCTAGAGTTCATTGAATTGAAAGAATTGCATTGACATCTCTGCATTGCTTGGTTGGTTCAAGAGTCATACATAAAAAAAAAAGTTTCACTCATTTCCCTTTGACGTAAATAACAACCATAAAAGAAATTGTGTAATCTAAAATCAATTAGACATTTTTTCTTTTTCAGTGAACCAACATTAGATAGGCTTAGGGCCTTGGAATAGGATTGGAGAGTAAACTCTCCAAGGCCACGGAAATGAAACTTAGGAGTCATTAAAGAGTGATAAATCCATTCTTACAACTATTGTGTCAGGAGCCTCCCCTAACAAAAGAGTTAATCACGAGGTCACATCATGGAAAGTAGGGATATTACCCCTCTCTAGTTGTTTTGGTATTTGCGATATCACTTCGATTGCTACGTATACGGGGGTTTCATTGGTGCCATGATTTTGTTTGAGGTAACACCTTCAAAGATTTGGGCTTAGTTACCCTACCCTTACGTGCAGTTGGATCTGCAATTATTTTCCCAGTTATTGATTGTAAGGTGGTAGCCTCAATGACCTATCCTAGGTAGCCACCAGAGGTGACTACATGTGGGACATTCCTGTAGTACTTGGGGTAGACGGTCATTCACGATCTCAGTTCCCCTGGAGGGTGTCCGCCTTAATAAAGGGTGCTTGTACTAGTCATGTCTATTTCACGTAGATCATTGTAACAGCTCCTCATACCTTCGCTAACCAATCTTATGGGGATCTCATCTCCCCTAGAGGGTTTGTTTTTAGAAGGACCCCAGATTCATTGGTTTTATTTCTATTATCCTAGATTTTATAGGGTTTTTCTCTTGGATTATAAGTCTAGATCAACCTTAGGTTGAATTGTGTTTGATTTACACCTATAATTTTCATCATGGTTGAGTTACTACACTAGTCCCGTCGATTGTGAGGATTATCACCCATCACAGAGGTACAACCACCCCTCAAATGACACAAAGTAGGTGACCAAGAATTTGAATGGTATTATATTTGGTTTGAGGAGACTAGTTTGGTTGAAGTGGAAGTGGTCAATGAAGGTCCTCCACTAAAATTTAACCCTACTTTAACTGATCCAGAAGCACCTCTACTTGTCCAAGTAAGGGACATTTTTAGTGAGCCTTTTTATTTGTTAAAAAACCCTTACACAATGTTAGGATCAAGTGTCTCATCCATTGTAGTTGAGCCATCAAGCCCATCCTGAAGTGGGACTAGGGACATCCGAGCGATGTCCACATTACCTTCTCTTAACAAAATCGGACCTATACCATCCATGCATTTTTCTATAGGTCCCTCGATTTGGGGGACCCCAGTTGTGTCTTCATTCCCATTCGTTAGTATACCCAACATTACCATGCCCATCCCTTATATTTTGATGGGTAATTCTAGATCCTTTTCCGGTGGGGGCCAAGCCTTGGTTTCAACATGGGAGGTGGATCTCCTTCTAACCCCACCATTCTTATGAGTGACTCGACATCATCAGGTGCGAGTGTACCTTTTGGGTGGAACTTTCCTAGTGGTTTTGGGGATGTATCTAGTCAGGTTGGAGGAAATAGTATGTTAGGATGTTTTAAATTCCCATGGGTTAACACATATTTTCCTGGGGGCACACCCCTCAGGGGAAAATTTACAAATTGGGGAGGATTTCTCTTTATTAACACATATGTTTTTGGGGGTTTCTTCCCTGGGACTAGTTTTGGGAAAAAATTTCCTATAGGGTCTACACCTCTCCTTGGGGGAAACCCCCTTGAGTGCACGTTTGATCCAAAAAGTAGTCATGCTACTGGAATTTCCGCCATCCTTGGGGGCACTCTCTCTTATGTAACACCTCAAAAACCTTCTAGTAGTATGAATGCAGGGGGACCAAAAGGTTCATCTGGGACAATACAGACTTTATCTCCCTCCCAATATTCATTTTCTCACACACCATTTCCTTTCCTCACAATGTTAGACTTACTTGACCTATTGAGGTTGACAGATGACCTTATTTCCCACAACCCTTCATGGTTGGATATGCCTAGCAATATACCTTCATACATACCAAATTTTGACGAAAATATGGGAGAAGACCCCTCTACACACATCATGACATACCAATTATGGTGCTCATCCAATTCCTTGGTGGATGATAGTGTGAGGCTATGTATTTTCCATCGATCCTCGACCAGAGATACCACTAAATGGTACATTGAATTACAAGGTGGTTCCCTTAAAATATTCAATGAGTTGGAAATGACATTCCTTACACATTACCAACTACCCATTAGGTATGAAATAGGAATGAAGCTCTTGATTTCATTGCGTTAGGATACTTCCACTCACATTTCTGATCATATACATGATTGGTGACATAGGCATAGAATGATCAAGACACAAATCCTAAATAATCTCTTGATGGAGTGGTTCACCAAATCCCTCCTGCCACCCATTACCAAGGATGTAGTTACGGCCAGGGCATATATCGAGGAACAAGCCATTATGCATGCCTAACATTTGGACTTCATTTACTCTCAGTCAGGTACTCTGTATGACATTATCCCCCATGCTCTTAGGCTGTAGACAGATCCGAAGAAGCCAAACCCAAGACCCCATGTCAATGGCGTGGTTGGTTCTGTTTCCCATGCCTCTGTGAACCAATTAGCTGACCATATGGGTCATATGGCTATTTACTCACACCCAACAACTGCTAGTTCTAGTGCTTAAACTGCCACAATCCCTACTCAGACCTCCAAGGTGAATTAAATGTAGTCCATGCAATTGAAGAATCCTCATCAAACTGGAGGAAAGAAGAAGATAAATAAAAAGAAAAATTCCAACACCGAGAAAGTGATTGCACCCACCTGAAACACTTAGCAGGGGTGCAAAAAAGAGAAAAAGAAGAGTCGGTTCCCCTACATGATTTGTGGGGAGGACCACCCTACTCATCATTATCCTTGAAAGGATGAGGTCCATATCTATTTGGCACAATAGAAGCCCCCCAAAAAACATGTTGTTTTAACTCATCCTTTCACCCCTCAACATCAACATATGGTTGCAACAAATCCTACCCCTCCGCAAGGGGGTATGAAAGGTACCCCACACCATGAGGGGTATTCCTCAAATTCTTTTGTTTTCATGTGTGACCACACAGTTAATTTGAAAACGTGAGCCAAGAACTCAATGCATCTGAGCCTAATCTTGCTGCCCATGAGACAACATCTTCTTCCCAGCCTGGTGGCTCTCTTCAAATTGAGAAGCCATATTTTGACACACCACTTCGCCCCCCCCATATTTAGTTACAATTGATTTCATTTGATGCCAATGACAAAACCTATGCAAATGAGCCATAGTTTTTCCTACCCCAAAATGCCCAGACAAAAGAGAAGTGTGAGCTTCTTGTATTACATGGACTCATTCACTTGTAGGAATACATAGCTTTCCAAGATGGTAGAGTAATTTTTCCTGTAGACAATAGTTCTCTACATGTGCACCAAGGGTTAGCTTCTCATATACTTCTTTAAAATCTTCATCGATGGGATATTGTTTTACATAGATATCATGAGATAAATAAGAATTATTCAAAACAATAGAAGCAACAATAGGAGGTCTAGAAAGCATATCGACTACCTTGTTACTTGTACCCTTCTTGTACTTGATTACCAAATGAAATTGTTGTAGAAAACCCATCCATCTATAGTGTCATGATTGTTGCAGTTTGTTCTATTCTTGGAGATACTGTAAAGGGTGTTGATCTATATGTATGTTTGTTTCCTTCCCTAACAAGTATTGCTTCCATTTCTTTACGCTTTGAACTAATGCATACAACTCTTTATCGTATGTAGGATAGTTAAAAACATCTTGGTTAAATTTTTTAGAGTGGTAACATATAGGCTTACAATATTGCATCAATACTGCACCCATGGCGTATTTGCTGGCATCTATTTCGATCTCAAAAGGCTGTTGAAGATTCAACAATGCTAATACTTGTGCGGTATTGATCTTCTCCTTCAAAATGTTGAAATATTTTTGTTGCTTTCCTTCCCACTGAAAAGTGTTCTTCACACTGGTTAAGGCATGAAAAGGAGTTGTTATAAAGGAGAAATTGGGAATGAATCTCCTCCAATGCTGGACTGCACCTAAGAAGCTTTGGACTTCAGTTACACTTTTTATCTCAGGCCATTTTACAATTACATCAATTTTGGACGGATCAATTTTCAATTACCCTCCTTCTACAATATGACCTAAGTACACAAGTGCAGTCTTGCCAAATTCACATTTAGACAGTTTTACATACAACTTTTCCCTTTGCAAAGTATCCAATACTTTCTTTGCATGCTTCACATGCTCATCCCAAGTCCCACTAAAAACAAGAATTCTGTATAAATATACAATCACAAAGTCATCTAGGAAAGGCCTGAATACATCATTCATCACATGCATGAAAGTTGTCGAAGCATTACAAAGCCCAAATGGCATAACTAACCACTCAAACAATCCATGTTTGGTTTTAAAGGCAGTTTTCCATGCATCGTGCTCTGCGACTTTGATTTGATGATATACACTGCGCAAATCCAACTTAGTGAAATAAACAACATTCTTCAATTGATCAAGTAAATCATCTATACGAGGAAGAGGGTATTGATTTTTCACCGTGATTTTATTTAAGGCCTAGTAATCGACACACATTCGTCATGTGCCATCTTTCTTTGGCACCATCATGATCGAAGAAACACAAGGAGATGAAATTGGCCTGATGACCCCTTGATCCAATAAGCCTTGTACTTGCTTCTTGATATCTATCATCTCCACAACTAACATCTTGTACATGCCCACATTAGAAAGAGGAGAATCCTACTGAAGATGAAAGAGGAGAATCCTGATGAATATGTATCTCATGTTGGATTTCCCTCTCAAGAGGTAATCCATCTGGTTCCTGAAAAATATCATCACACTTAGAAACTGTTATCACTCCAAGAAACCCTTTGTGGTTGCAGACCAAAGGTGCTTGGTAACTTCAAGTAAAAATGTTTTTTGTGTTTTGTGTAGATTGAT
>JZKD02S1718680.1:546300-559528 GCA_000966675.3 Picea glauca
CTATCCACCGTAAAACCCACACAAAATGATGGTGCTATTTTGGGAGTTAACAGAAACAATATCATTTAACTCCTTTTTATGAGATGCATCACATCCTTGGAAAGCATTAGATGTCCCAACATCTTTCTCTCTTACGACCATGAGTACATATCTCTTATTAGTGTTTATAAGTCTTTTCATTTTCCCTGCACTAACAAGTATTGTATTTACCCTCATGCTGTGAGATCTAACAATATATTCCACTCCCCCCTTAATAAGGTGGTATTTTTTCTCATGATGAAAGAAGACTGCTTTTCTATCATAAATATAAGGACTTCCCAACACTATGCCACATATATCAAGTGGTACAACATCCAAATCCACTTCATCAGTCAACTTTGAAGAAATAGAAAATCTGACCCTACATTGTTTGGTGACATTAAGTTTTGCTTTATCACATACCCAACCAAGAGGATAAGGATTTGGATGTGGTTTCATTTCAAGACCCATGTTCTTGACAAGTTCTTCATATATTAAGTTTACTTGGGAACCTAGATCAAATAATGTATCTATCTTAGTGTGTTTAGATACAACTCTTATGTGAAATAATTCATTCCTCTTTCGTTCATCATCATAAGATTCATCATTGGAACTTGAACTAGAATGAAGGGAATCTTTACCTTGTACTCCAGTCATTGTGATCTTTCCTTCATCTCCTGAATTAAAACTAAGATCTTGTTGCACTGTAGCAATGGTTTTTGTCTTCTCCTTTCCACCGAACTATTTCGGTTTCTTCTCTGGATGTAGTTTCCAACAGTGTTCTTCATCATTACCGCTTTTCTTGAAATGAGTGCAAGATGGATTTCCTCCTTCTCTCATCACTGTGGAGGTCTTATTGTCCTTCCTTTTAAACTTATTGAAAGGTTTATGTGAGATATTGGAAGGTTTCTTCGTGGTATCTTCTTGAACATGCTTTCCCCTGTTCTCAAGGTGAGTGGCTTGCACACAAACTTCATCAAGACTAGTGGGGTTAAACAAGAGCAAAGTATGATTGAATATAACTGTGAAGTGCACCAATATACTTCATTAAAGTTTCATAAGAGTCCAAAGGAATGTTCAATGCAAGATATTTCTTCCTAAATTCTTATGTGAAACATTGTACAGTTTGACCTTTACTTTTCCTTAAAGTTTTCCATTCCATCATTGCTTTATGTAAATACCCTAATGGATAAAACTGCTTCCTTATATCCGATTTAAATTCCAACCTTGAGGAAAGAAGATTACCACACTTACTTCTGTCCTAAATCTTTCTCTTCCACCATACGAGAGCGGTGCCCTTCAACTGAAGAGAAGCCAGTTTCACTTTAACTTCCTCTTCATCAATATGCTGAACACAGCTATATACTTCAACCTGTCGGATCCAATTATCTATATTTTCAGGATTAACATCTCCATGAAACATAGTTAAAGAAAATTTTACATCAATATTTAATAATGGTTTCTTAAAAGAGGCTTTATGGATAGAATGATGAGAATGATGAGAATTCTCAGAGGAAGAAGAACTAGAACTCAAAGGTGAAGATAGAGACTCAGGAGGATCTCCTCCAGCCCCTTGGTTTACTGAAGCATCATCATCTGCATGTTATTCCCTTTTCTTCTCTTTATTCTTCATCCTCTTCTCATGATCTCCATACATTCATTCGACCATTTCTGACATGTGATAAAAGACCATGTGAAAGTTTTTATCCTGTTCATCACGCTTGTCCTCTTCTGCCATTTTCTTCCTTCGGGATGCACAACCAACTTCGGGATTGAAAGTCTTAAGAGTTCATTCACCCTGCTTATGGTTGGCCCTAGTAAGCATTCATACTCAACAATTCAAGTCAAATATGACTGCTCTGATACCAACATGATCTGAGATATTTTCATCTGGGGACTTATTAAAGAATTGTATTAAATGAGCATAAACTAAAGTGAATCATAAAGAAGGAAAAAATCAAAAGGAAAGAGTCATGGGCATTAGATTTAAAACACAAAGAAATTGATAACGAAGTTCATCCATGGTGGAATATGTCTTCTGGTCCTGCTCTAAAATGGGTAGGCCTTTTTATTAACTCCATAAAAGAATTGGGCAAAATACATAAGTATACCTCATTATGGAGTTAATCTACAAAATATTTTCTTAGATAAAAAAAAAACATCACCACTGCATTCATGGCATCGAATTACCTAAAAATGTCTGTCTCCATGCCTCGATCCGAGTCTTTCACTTTCGAGCCCAAGAGACAAATCTGTCTCGATTTTCATGCCCACACCTGCAACAATTAATGGACTCTTTCTCAAAATTCATGCCTCTATCTTGAAATTCATGCATATTCTGTATGACCGTGCCCCTTGGTTTCTCCCTTTCATACACTATAAAAAACCCCTTTAAATAATAAAGCGCGGGCAATTTTGTAATAATGGGACCGTTGGCGCATTGGTTAGCAGAGGTTGTTTGAAGGCATTGGTTGGCGAAGGTTTAGGTGGATGTCCCAGGGTCTAACCTGCGGGCCTCCTCTTTGGGCTCTTTTATAACGGTTACCAAATCTGGCGGTTTGTTTGGGCGGGTGGTTATTTATAGCAAACCAATGGAATATGCCGCCAATTCTGGTGGAATCGCCACCATATTTGGCGGTATATATAATTATATATTTTTTAATAATTCAGTTGTTGGGCATTATTGGGAATTTTCCCACAATCACATGGCAGCCAGACATTAGCCCATGTCACTTCTTTGCATAGTCACCCTGCCATGTCACCTGTCTTCCATGTCAGCATGCGACGTAGTGTATGGATGCCACGTCAACATGCCACGTATTGTACGAAAGCCACATGGAATGTTTTCATTGGTCCACATGTCGACCCAAAAAGTCCAAAAATGAGTGACATGTGGCAGCCTCTGGTGCTTCCACATCATCATGTTGACATCATGCTGACATCATCATGACACATGTCACCCTCTATGCTTTCCATGTATGTTGTACTGACGATGACGCCATACGTACTAATGCTAACATCAACAACACGAATGTTGACTCATCCTTGTTGACTGGGCTAGGTTGACCAAAACTTTTACCGTGAATATCTTTTGATTCGTAACTCTGTTTGATGGGTTTTTTGTGTTGTTAGAAAGCTTGTGACGCGCTCTTCACGATAAAGTGATTTTCACTGAGTTTTAGGAACTTTGAATTTTTTCCCTTTCTCTGTCTGTTGAAGCCATTCTGAGCATCATGAGTTGCCTCTACGAGTTCTGAGTTGTTCTTAGCCTTCTTTGGATCCTTTTTAGATCAACAGTCTTCAGTTATACCTGCAAGGTCTTCATCTTCTGTGCACCCTTTACTCACTCTGTGATGCTCATGGAATTTTTTCTCTGCTTCAGATCTTGGATTGAAGTGTTGATTCCCTCCTCTTGTTGATCTAATTTTTGGATCCTATCATCTTCTTCCAGTGTTGTCCATAGTTGCGGGGTATTTTCGAACAATTATGTGACCCTTTCAACTTATTTATGCATCACTTACACTTGCAGGGATTCTTGTTGTTCCCTTTCAGCCAGAACTTCCAGAGGAGTAGTTGAGGTTAGTTTTTCTTTGAGCTCCTTGATATCCTTCTTGTAGTTTTCGAGTGTATGCACGATGATTTGGATTTTCTCTTCTGCATTGCTCATGGATTCCTATGCACTATATGGAATCCTTGTAAAGACTTCCTTCAGGTCCTGTTACAAATTATCTGTGTGATGTTTCTCCTCTTTTGTCTCGAGATTTACTTGCTCAACCACTAGTTCTAGGGCATCCTTTCCATTCTTAGTTTCCTCCAATTCTGCCGCATCTGTCCTTGTGTGTGATTGGACTTCCTACGTGACACTGACTTGAATTTTGTATAGTTCCTTGGTTGGTATCTTTTCTAGTACCAATTGTACCAGTGCTAGATCCCTAAGTGGTGTTTGGGCTATGGCTTCGTCCACCTGAAACATGTATGATGTGACCTGGAAGCTTGGACTCGCCTGCGCTATGGTTTGGATGGTATGTTCTTTGCTTGACGCAGTCCTTTCCTCTACTTCGATCGCTGAGGGGAAGGGTTTAATTCCCATTTCATGCATTTTCATTGCTTGTATTTGTTCTAGGACCTACTTGATGTCAACCAAATCAATTTTATCTTTCCCCTTTGGTGCTCAACCTCTTCAAATTCCTTGGTTGCATGATCCTGTACTCTCTCGCAGATTTCCATACTCTAGAGTAAGCGATCCTCAGTGATTGTGTACTCCGGTATTTTCTTATGGGCGTTGGCCTTCTTGCGTGGCCCTGTTTCTTATGGAGTGGATGTCGAAGGGGTTTCTTGTGTCATTGTGTGTCCCCTTCCTTTTTCTTCCTGCTTCGGGGTAATTTGCTTCTTCCCTGACTTCGTGTCCTTCTTTGGAGCACTTCCCTTCTTCCGCTACACTGGATTCTAACTTGGCTTCCCCTATTGCATTGGATTTTTAGACGCAACACTGTCTCTTACATGTGTCTTGGATGACCCTGCTTCTACGTCCTTTCCCTTTGGAATTTCCTTGGTAATGAATGATATCTTCTAGTCGTCTTGCCAGTATCACATTGCCATTTCAAATTCTTCTTCCTTGATGTAGAAATGAAGTTGAAACCATTCCTTTAATGGATACCTACGTGCTTGGACCCACATATTGTGGCACATAGCCCTGAAGCTGGCTATACCATGATATTGTGCGACCACTTTCGGAGTGATCCTCCAGGTGTTGGTTATGTTTTCCTGGATGTCACTGAGGTACCACGCAAATGTACCTGTGTTTCCACTTCTTATATTTGGGTCTGACATGCTCCCCATGGACGTGTACCATGTTGCACGACAATGACCCACAAAAAAACAAAATTTCTCTTGGGGTCGGACATGCTCCCCATGGGCGTGTACCGCACTATGCAAAAATGACCTACTCTATCACATAAATAAGATTGGGGAGGCTCCTCCCACCTGATTAGTGCTATCAGAATTAGCAGTCAGGAATAGTGGAACTCTCTACCCAAGTCCTACATGTCCTTGTAGTCATTGAGGAATAGGTTCAGGAGATACAGTGCCCAGATGAGCATGGTGTCATTTGTGCACTGCAATGCAACTGTGACAACCCTTGTAGGGACCTCCTCCTTACGGTACTTACATAGAAATTTGCACTCCATTAGTTTTGTGGCCATCCCGGTGGCTACGTCATTGATTCTTTTGATGATGATCCCACACGATCCTCTCTCTATCCCGTATATTTTCTTCATTTCTTCGACGAGAGCCTTTTCTTTTGTCTTGTCATCTAGGTACTACATGGGACTCTTTCCCATTGATGATAGACCTGTGATGAATGTGATGAGTTCTACATCGATGGAGACATGTTCTTCCATTCATAAGAATTTTCCATGGAGGACTTCCATCAACTACTTGATGCAGTTATTCACTTATTTCCCCCTACCGATGTGGGGAATCTTGACAAGGTTTAGGATCCCTATGTTTTCTAGGCCTGCCACCCATTATTTTGGCTGCATCATGGGGTCTCCAAAAGGGCCTGTGTTGATGCTATCCATGTATACTTGCTGCAATTTTTTTGGGAATTTTTTGGTGTCGGCCACATCATGGTCTGAGAACGTTATCCTTTCCATGCAGCCAAATAGGGTTGGCATGGCTTGCACCCCCTTTGGAATGAACGGTAGCAAAAATAATGCATCAGGCTGCTTGCGCGAGGATCATGTTATAGGTTGTTTACCCTTTCTTCTTACTGGCGTAGTAGAGGTCTCATCCTCTGGCTCTCTCTCTTCCCCGCCCAACTCTGACTTCCCTGTATTATATTCAATGTGGCCTTGATTGTGCTATGTGGACCCTTCTCCAAGTTGTGGTCTCATCACGTCAGACTCTATCCGCTCACTCTCTCCCCCATTTGTTCTGTGGGATGCTTCAACCTTCGTAGGTTTCTATGGGTTTCCTATGGTGACTGGTTCATTCCTCTGCACACTTTCGTGCACATCAATCTCCATCCAAACTGTTTTCAAGGATTTTTCTTCTTCTTCTACGAATGTGGTGGTCACTGGTTCGATCTGTGGCGAGGGAATTGTGTCAACATCGACAATTCCCTCTCTTTGTGCCATTTTCTGTGGCACTTCTGCAGTTTCTTGTGGTGACCTAAGGCTACTTCTATTTTTGTATGTTGTTTGGCTTGGTGTGTCAACCTTTGGAGGTGCCATCATGGTCACTTCTTTCTTTCTATATTAAGCTTCGGTTGCTTTGAATCTCTATACTCTGTTGTTCGACTCTCGTCTTTAGCTTTGCGGGTTTGCGAATTTGCAATTTCATAATAAGTCTTGTTTGGTTCGATTTTCTCCTTTATATAGAGGGTGTCATTGTTTCCATGAATCATCTCGGAGAAGATTCTTTGGTTGATATTAAAGCATTGAAGCTTGTCGAGTATGCTTCATTCAATTCCATAAATTCCCCAATTCACACCTTTTTTCCCTAACCGTCATTTTTCACTTTTTCGACCGTTGACCCCTTTTTCAGTGTGATGTACTTTTCCTTAGTGTACAATGCTTTTTTTTTATTTTTTATCTGTCAACCATCTACTGCGCGCGATCACTTTTTCTTTTTGTCGTGCTGATTCCATGATTTTTGTGCGCGATGTTTCCCAATATTTTTGCATTTTATTTCTTTTAAATTTTTGTATTTATTTTTCCCTCTTTTTCTCCTTTTTATTTATTTTTCTCATTTTTCTATCCTAATCTCTACTATAGTACACTATATACATTCCTTTCTCATTGCATTTTGACTTCTAAGGGTTAGGAGTTTGACTGTCCTTGTACAATTTCAGTCGACTCCCATTGATCATTCCTTTCAGTTATGTTCCTCCCAAGTACTTTAGTTGTACATATCCCCCATCCGTGATAATATTTACTTCATATGGCCCTAGACAATGCATTCTAAAATTACCAGGATGTTGAAACAATTTATTTTCATAGAGAAGGATTAGGTCTCCCTCCTTAAAGCTCTTCTTCTTAATATGTCTGTCATGCCAGGATTTGTCTCTTGATTTCTGCACTTCCTGGTGAAATCCTGCCAGGATCTTGTCCTCTTCCATCTCCATTAGTTGGTTTAACCTTTCCTTTACTATGCCTCATTCTATCATGTTAGTAATTGCTACTACGCACAGTTTGGGTACGAAAAATTCTAATGGTACCACTGCTTCCTGCCCATACACAAATCTAAATGGTGTCTTTCCTATCAACTTCTTACATGTGGTCCTATATTCCCATAGTACTGCTGGTATTTTCAAGTCCTAATCATCCCTGTTGATATTGCATATATTTGTCAGAGCATTTTCCAAGATCTTATTGAAGGTTTCCACTGTTCCTTTTCCCCGAGGATGGTATGTTGTACTCTTCTGGTGATAGACTTCAAAATCCTTAGTCATAGCCCTGATGGTATTGTTGATAAAGTGAGTGCCTTGGTTGCTCATCAAAATTCTTGGACATCCAAATATGGTGATCACTTACTCAAACAAGAAGAGTGTTGTTGTGTCTGCACTGCAGTATTTGACTGGTGTTTCTTCTTCCCATCTTGTTAAGTATTATGTCGCAATAATGATATATCTAGCTCCTGATATTTTTGTTGGTGGATTGATTGGTCCAAAAAATTCTATTTCCCATTTGTCAAATACCTGCAAGGTTACTTGTGGTATCAGAGGCATCTTATCTCTTTTGTTGGGTTTTCCAACCCTCTAACAAACATCACATTTCTGGAAATATTCCTTGGCATCTCTATGAATTGTTGGCCACCATAATCCTACGTGCAATACCTTATGCACAATATATTTTCATGCACAGTGTCCTCAACCTATACCTTCATGATATTCTGCCAAAATCCCGGGCCTTTCATGTTCCAATACACACCTCAAAATTCTATTTGCTCCCATATTATATAAGTGTCCTACAATAAGTTGATAGCCTATAACTCTGACTACTAGATTCTTCTTCTACGCAGTGTTAAACGCTTTTGGTGCAAACCCTATACTTAAGTATTCAATAATATCAAAAAATTATTCATCAGCTATCTATACTGAAAACAACTGCGCATCAAGGAAGTTGTCTTCCAAGTTGGTAGGTTCTTCTCCATTAGTTACCCTTGACAGGTGATCAGGTCCAACATTCAGCTTCTCTGGCTTGTATATTACCTCAAAATCAAATTCTTGGAATAACAACAACCATCTACAGATCCTCCCTCCCAACACTGGCTTATTGACTAGGTATTTGAGGGAAGAATGATCTGTGAACATATTAAAGTGTTTACCCAATAAATAGTGCCTGAACTTATGAAGTGCATATACCATGGCTAGGCCTTCTCTTTTTGTAGTGTTGTAATTCTGCTTTGAATCTGAAAATTTTCATCTTGCAAAGGATATAGGGTTGTCTAATTCCCCTGCTTCTGGTTGCGCCATAATTTCTCCCAGTGATAAGGTTGATGCATCTACATGCAGATGAAATGTATTTTCCCAATCTGGGAATACTAGGATAGGCGTTGTGACAATATTTTATTTTAAAGTGTCCAACCCTTGTTGACAGTCCTCATTCCACTAAAATTTGATATCCTTCTTTAACAATTTTTCCATTGGAAAATTAATCTGTGCATACTTGTTTATAAAATTCATGTAATAACATGTTTTTCCTAGTGTTACTCTCAACTGGCTTTGGTGGTGGTAAATAGACAATGACTGCAATCTTAGGAGGATACACTAGTAAACCTTGTTTAAAGACTATATGTCCCAAAATATTCCAAAGGGTGTCCCAAAAATTCATTTCTTAATATTCAATGATATCTGACATTGTCTGCATCTTTCCAACATGAGTCTTAACACTTCTACATTATCTTTTAATAGACTATATACAGTCCAATCATCCAAATATACTTCTAAAAACTGATGTATGAATTCCTTAAAAGAAGCTATGACTACTCTTGAAAATATGGTTGGTTCATTCTTCAACCCAAATGGCATGACTCTATATTGGTAGGATCCCCATTTCGTAGAAAAATTAGTCTTATACATGTCCTTTGGAGCTATTTTGATATGATGGTAACCTGTGAATCCATATGTAAATGAATATGCTTCCTGGCCTCCCACATTCTTTAAGACTTCATTTGTAAAAGGGGTTGGGAAAGGGTCATTTAAGCAAGCATCATTAAGTTTTCTCAAATATACGCAAATCCTTATCCCCCCTTGTTTATTTTCTTGGGATACCATATGACTTATCAATTCATGTTCCTCTACTGGTTCTAAGATACCATCTTCCAACATTCTGTTAATTTCTGCTTTCACTGTTGAGATTCAAAAAGAAGATCATAGTGAAAATTATGCACCTACACTAGGATGGAGTTTCAGGCTATTTTTAGGTGGAAGTCTATTTTTAGATGATGAGAAAATTCTATTTATAGATGATGTCTATTTATAGATGGTGAGTGAATTCTATTTATAGATGTATGTCGAATATTATTATCCCTTAATAATATTTGGGCAATAAATATTAGTCTATTCTCAATGAGCACTTGGAAATAGTTAACTGAAGTGGAAAATCAATTAGCTATAGGAAATTCGAGTTCAAAGGTTGACTGGTGGGACATGGAAGTCGAATTAGTTGTAACTGAGTGATTCAAAGTTGTAACAAAGTTGGATGTGTAGTTATGTGAGTTGTGAAGTAGTTTAACTCAGTTAAGTGAGTTAAGATTAGTTGTACTAGTTGTAACTGAACTTACACTAATGAGAGATCAATGAATTAATTATTAATTAATTCACAATCAATGATCTCATATGAAATTGAAGATTTACCACTGTTAACTACGTGTATGTCAGATCTAGTGGAGATCGAGTTGAGATAACAAGTGAAAGGGACAGTTTGACTATCAATTGTGACATTAGTGAGTGCACTCATGCAACTGCACACACATTGGATGTGACCATGAGGAATGCGTAGTCTAGGCAAGATGGATTCATTCATTGTAGGGATTTCCATCAGCATGGATTGAGCAGAGGAGGCAGGCTATCTGGAAGCAGTAAATTGGCATAAGAATTTGTTAATTTTTGTATGACAGTGTGAGACAATTGTATATTGAACTGCGAGCTCTTGGATTAGAGTTTTGTATGAGATTGTTTCATGATCCATGATATATAAATAATATATGATAGTGGGGTTTTTAGCTTTATTATTTCCTGGTAAAAGATCTGTGTTATGTGTTATTGATCTTTCTTCTTGATATTGCAATTGGCGATCGTGTTTTAAATTCTGCAAGAATATTAGTAGAAGCGATTTTGTATTTAATAGTGGCATATAATTGTTATATCAGGAGAAACTAGGCAATACATAATTTGTATTGAAATTTCTACATGGTATTAGAGCACAGGAAATTGCAGAAGCTGAGTTTGTGATTGGATAGAATTCGAATTTGTAAAAAGACTTTCTTGGTGCTACAACTGATTCAAGATTGAAATGGCTTTCAATGGCTTGAGGTTAGAGTGTGAACTCGAGGTCAAATTGAACTACATTGATTGGAAGGAAAGGATGGAGGTAGTACTCGAAGACAATGGCTTGAAGGAATTCATTGACAAGGATGTTCCTAAGCTAGATGCTGCAGACGTTGCAAATCTTGATGCATGGAAAAAGAAAGTGGCAAAGGAAAGAAGGATCCCGTTGGAGGGAGTAAGAGACCACATTGTCTCAAACCTCCATGGGAAAGCCACACCATATGCAATTTGAAAGGCTTTGATGGATCTATTCCAAAACAACAATGACCATAGGAAATTGGCACTCAAATATAAACTCAGGAAGATCAAGATGGAGAAGGGAAACCCCATTTCAAAATATCTCACGAATTTTGTCCAATGTCAGGATGAGCTGGGGAGTGTGGGAATAACATTCACTAATGATGATTTTTTGAGCTTGGATCTCCTAGGACTTCCCAATAATTGGCACAGTTATCAAGACTATCATTGGAAGGTAAAAATTTCTAGATTGGGAACGACTATGGTCGGATCTAGTGCAGGAGGAGTTCAAGTGGAAAACCAGAGATGGATCTTCATCAAAGCATGATGATGAAGAGGATTGTGCTTTGGATTCCAAGGAAAGGAAAGGGAAGGGGAAGAAATTCCATTCAAAATTTGAGTCTAAAGACAAGAAGCTGGATTTGTCCAAAGTGAAGTGTTTTCACTGTCATGAACATGGGCATCTCACTACTAACTGTCCACAGAAGAAGAAGAACAAAAAGGATGTTGGAGTTGTAGATGATGAGGCCCTTGCCTCGCAATTTGAACTTGAATTCTCCTCGATTTCATGCATGGCATCAAGTGCATTGGTATCGGTGTGGTATTTTGATAGCGACACTTCCTTCCACATGACGGGAGATAAGGATATTTTCAGTGACTTGGAGGAGAGAGATCTCAAAATGCATATAGAGATGGGGGGTGATCGAAAATATAGTGCAATTGGAATTGGTACCATTACCTTTCAGAGCGATTTAGGTAAACCATTTCAATTGAAAGATGTTATGCATGTTCCAGGTCTGAAGAAAAACTTGGTCTCAGTCACAATGTTGGAGGATAGAGGCTATGATGTTGTTTTTAGCGATGGAAAATCCTTCCTATGACATAAAAAAATGGGTCAAGTCAAGAAGATAGGGATTCAAGTTAAGAATCTCTACAAGCTAGAGGTAGATGGCTACGCTGCCATGATGGGTAAGGAAGAAAAATTGGTGAGCCGAGATGAGGGTGAATTATGACACATGTGATTGGGCCATCTTCATCATGGAGCCTTGAAAAGCATGCAACATATCTATTGGACTTCCAATGGGAACACTTGCTCAGTTAGATCAGTGCAAGGGTTTCACCATGGGGAAGTATGTAAATTCCACCTTTCATGAAAAGGAGAATCGTGCTTCAGTGATCCTAGAGAGAGTTCACACAGACATGTGTGGACCATTCTTGGTTGCTTCAACAACAAAAAATAAGTATTATGTTATTTTTGTTGATGACTTTTCTCATAAATGTTGGATCTTCTTCATGCAGAAGAAGGATCAAACATTATCAAAGTTTTGTGAGTTTAAAGAATTGGTGGAGAAAGAGTCGGGGAAGCAAGTGAAGGCTCTGAGGAGCGATAATGGTGGATAATACATCTCTAATGAATTCAAAGACTTCTGCAACAAAGAAAGAATTCGAAGAGAACTCATAACGCCTCATAACCCACAACAAAATGGGGTCATGAAGAGGAAGAACATAATGATCGTGGGTACAACACGAGCGATGTTGCATGATCAGAGCCTACCAATGCATTTGTGGGTGGAAGCATGCAACACTGCGGTTTATGTGAAAAACCATTTTTCTCATAGAGTACTTGGCATGAGTACACCTGAAGAAGCTTTCACTGGTAAGAAACCTGATGTTTCTCATTTTGATATTTTTGGCTCATCTGTTTATGTGCATGTGACCAAGAATGCCAGGAAGAAGTTGGAGCTGACTGTTGAAATTGGGATATTTGTGGGGTACACAGAAACACCCCATAATTATCATGTGTATTTTCCTAACAGTAAGATCATTGTTATGCAACGAGATATAAAATTCGATGAGGGGAAAGAAATGTGGTTGTCACTTGAGAGGGAGCTAGACTTGCATGTAGAGGAGGAACTGTTGGTTCCCAAAGATGAGTCTCAAGATGTGGATAAGGCACATGATGTTCGAAGATTGGTTGTTGTCATTGATGTCAACCCTAGTCATGGGTTTTGGACCGCAAGATTGATAAAGGTATTTGGACATGAAGGACAATGCACATGAATATTCAACACCCATGAATGGATAGTATACATCATGTTGTTTCTGGTGGTATGTGGCACGTCACGTGGATCCTCATGGTTGAGGAGAAATGGATTTTTGAAGATGACAAAGTGAATTGAAGAAGGAAGCACATGTAGACCCTGAAGATAATTAAAGAAAAGAATTACAAAATAAGAAAGTGTCAGGTAGGCCCTAATGTTAAAATGAAGTGACATAAATGGTACAAATAAACATCATTATACATTCATTTTGATACAAGATTAATTTCAGAGGAAATAAGAAGTAAAGAAGGCCGGATTTCAAGGGAGGATGAAGTCTTTTGGTGATGTGTTCTAAGGTATGTTATTTTCAGGTCATCTT
>JZKD02S1718680.1:560061-572267 GCA_000966675.3 Picea glauca
ATATGGGCCTCCTTCATTATTTTCTTGGATTGGAAATATGGCAGCGAGATGGTGAACTTTTTGTGTCTCAAGGAAAGTATGCAAGGGAGATACTGGGTAAGTTTCACATGGAGGGATGCAAACCAATGGATACTCCTCTTCCAGGAAAATGGAGGAAATAGGATGCTACTTCTGGAGAGGTAGTGTATCCTATTGTCTATCGACAATTAGTGGGTTTGCTAATGTATCTAGTGAACATGAGACCGAACATTTGCTATGCGGTTAACCGGCTAAGTCAAGTGATGGTTAAGCCTACCAAGCTCTTTTGAAAGGAGGGTAAGCATGTCCTGAGATACCTGAGGGGCACATATGACTATGGATTATGGTACAGACAGATGGATGAGGTGAAGTTGCATGGCTTCATGGATGTAGATTGGGTGGGCAACTCAACAGATAGAAAGAGCACATCAGGGGGGATCTTTAGTATCAGATCTACAATTGTTTCTTGGTACAACAGGAAACAAAGATCCATGGCACTCAGTTCAGCAGAAGCAGAATACATGGCAGCAAATCAAGCTTCATGTGAGGCTATCTGGATGAGAAAGATCTTGGTTGGTTTGTTTGGTTCTCATTTAAATCCGACAATGATTCATTGTGATAATCATAGTTTCATTAAACTCTCGATTAATCCTATGTTTCATGATAGATATAAGAATATAGATATCCAGTATCATCATATTAGAGATTGTGTGCAACAGAAGATCATGTTGCTTCAGTACATTCCTATGGAAGATCAGGATGCAGACATTCTGACGAAGGTGCTCACCAGGAGAAAATTTGAATACCATAGAGACAGGATCAGGGTGAAGGATAATCCCTTTCTTGTTGAGAGGGAGTGTTCAGATTCAACAAGAATATCCTAGTGAAAATTATGCACCTACACTAGGATGGAGCCTCAGGCTATTTTTAGGTGGAAGTCTATTTTTAGATGATGAGTAAATTCTATTTATAGATGATGTCTATTTATAGATGGTGAGTGAATTCTATTTATAGATGTATGTTGACTATTATTATCCCTTAATAATATTTGGACAATAAATATTAGTCTATTCTCAATGAGCACTTGGAAATAGTTAACTGAAGTGGAAAATCAGTTAGCTATAGGAATTTCGAGTTCAAAGGTTGACTGGTGGGACATGCAAGCCAAATTAGTTGTAATTGAGTGATTCGAAGTTGTAACAGAGTTGGATGTGTAGTTATGTGAGTTGTGAAGTAGTTTAACTCAGTTAAGTGAGTTAGATCAGTTGTACTAGTTTTAACTGAACTTACACTAGTGATATATCAATGAATTAGTTATTAATTAATTCACAATCAGTGATCTCACATGCAAATGAAGATTTACCACTATTAACTACATGCATGTCAGATCCAGTGGAGACCCAGTTGAGATAACAGGTGAAAGGGACAGTTTTACTATCAGTTGTGACATTAGTGAGTGCACTCATGCAACCACACAGACATTGAATGTGCCCATGAGGAATGTGCAACCTAGGTAAGAGGGATTCATTCATTGCAGGGATTTCCATCAACAGGGATTGAGTAGAGGAGGTAGGATGTCTGGAAGCAGTAAATTGGCACATGAATTTGTCAATTTTTGTATGACAGTGTGAGACAATTGTATATTGTACTGAGAGCTCTTGGAATATAGTTTTGTATGATATTGTTTCATGATCCATGATATATACATAATATATGATAGCGGGGTTTTTAGCTTTATGATTTCCCGGTAAACATCTGTGTTATGTGTGATTGATCTTTCTTCTTGATATTTCAATTGGTGATCGTGTTTTAAATTCTGCAAGAATATTAGTAGAAGCGATTATGTATTTAACAGTGGCATATAATTGTTAGATAAGGAGAATCCAGGAAATACATAATTTGTATTGAAATTTCTACATTCACTTTCTGCTTATACACTGGATTCAGTTTGTAAGGACTCTGCTTGACAAGTCTTGCCACAGGTTTGAGAGGTATCTTCATATCTCCTAGCTCTCCTATTATGCCTTTAATCTCTGTAAAGGTTGTTGGGAACATTTCACTGTATTCCTGCAGTAACTCTATTATTATTTATATTGTTTGTTCATCCCAATAATATCCAATACTTGCCATTTTAGGGTTATCAGTTGTTCCAATGTTGACTTTATTAACTTTGAACGATGTAGAAAATACTTCTAACTACAGAGATGGACCTTCCACCTCTCTTTCTCCTTTAATTTATGTAATTTGAATGTTGCGCGGATCATCTTCATATGGCGCTTCTTCTTCAACATGATAGCATGAAAGTAGTTCTTTGATTGTCTGTCTTTTCTGTTGTCGATACTCTGTCATGAGTTCAACCTCTAGTTCATAAATAAATATCACACCTCTTATATGCTTCAGTGCTGAATCAATGTTGGGGTTCTCATATTCAAATGAGAAAGTTACTACAAATTTCTATTGTAATGTTGTCCATTCTGTAGTACCTCTGTGCATCTCCTGGTCTACATACCAGTTCTATGGGAGTCCTTCTAGTGTCTGGATGAAGTGATGAGGCCATTCTTTTGTTGGTGTCATCCTCCATTGTGTTTTTCACTTCTCCAAATGTTATGTTGGTTTTCCTTTCCCATCATACCTCTGCATTTTATTGCTCCCCTGTCCCACGCTGAATCTAATGCGCAATAGTCATTTTCATTGCTACAAGTCCTGAATTATTTCTTTGTGCACACCACACCATCTTGCAGGTGTGGCCTTGATTGAAATATATAGGGATAAGAGCCTATAATTTTCTAATACTTCTTCTTCATATTTTTTCATAATTTCATCTAGGTCATTTACCCCATGAAAACTGAGAGGTTATCTTATCTCTGTACCAATGGATCTTACTGCACAGTCTATTCTTGCACACCTTCTTGTAGAAAATTCATGTAATCTCTGCCGCCAATTCTCCAAACCTGTATTTGAGTCAGAAGCATAAGATGTGATACTTCGCCAACTGAGTATCCCATCTGCGGTTGGGTTAACATAATTTTATTCTTGCGTGGTGGCTTTGTACAACTGGTTTATTTCCTCTAGATCTAAGAAAGTGAGTTCTACAAACCTTTCTTCGTATGAGGGGTATAATGACGCAATGAATCTATATTCACTTGATTTAAACGTCATTTTCCTTGTCTTCAAGTTGATTATGGACTGGTTATCAAATTTCCAATCCATTCCAAGCAATGTTGGATAAGGTATTGTACCATCTATTATTTCTATTACTTCAAATTCTGCCATATTGCACACTCCATCCAAATATACTGTCACACCTTTAATTCTTCCAATTGGTAGCACTCTGTGTTGATTTGCTAATTTCAAATGGACAGGTGAATAACCTATTGTGGGTTCTCCCATACACTGTCATGTCTTCTTAGGTAAAACATTTACTTCAGAGCCTAAGTCGAGTATAATATCACTCATATTAAAGTCTCCAATGTTGGCATTTAGTCTGAATTCTCTACTTGTCCTTCTCCTTGTATGGAGATGATTTATTGTTTTATGCTCTAATTTCCCTTGTGCCTCTGTGTTACATATTTCTAGCATATTTTGTAAGATATTAACAGATGATAGATTCTTTAATAACTTAACATAGGATTGAATATTTTTTTTTTATGTTACTTACTTGCTCTAAAGGTTGAGCTTCACTGGTATGGTCCATTGAGGAAGGAATCTCGTACATAGAGGAGTTCTGATTTTGTTGTGCAGATGATGTAGACACAATATTCTGCTTGAGAAATTCCTATCTTGCCTCTTTGAATGTTTCCTTTTCTTTTCACGCATTAAACTGCTTATGTGGTTCAATATTATTCTTCACCCATTGATGTTACACTGGATCTTTGCATTATTTCCTGCCTTATATCCTCATCAAATGATTATGTTGATGTTTCTTCCATCATCCCTAGCTTCTACAAAGATCCACTGGAAATTCTATTTATTTTGGTTACTCTTTTCTTAGATCTTCCCCAATAGTGTTGGACAATATTTTGTATCATGGTCTGCTGCGTGATAGTACATACATGTTGCAGGTGGAAGTGGACACTCCCTTGTATAATGTCCCATTTGTTGGAAGTTGTGACAAACTACCAAGCCTCTGCCTCACCCAAATCCTCCTCTAACTCATCCTCCATATTTGTATCCATCTCAATCTCCTCGCTATGCATTGTACTGAGGTACCTGATTATACTGCGTAGTGTTATACTGTGGCTACACATTGTTGTATTGCATATGTGCATTGTTATATGGAGGTAGTACCTGGTTAAAATGAGGTGCATCTTGTCCTGCCATCATATATTCTTGCACCCTATACGTATCTAAAGTTCTTTCTCTCATTAGCTCCATTGTCCTACAATCTTTATCATCACGACCCACTGACTTGCAGAATTTTCAATATGAACTTTTGGGTATTGTCTGGTACTTCTTCATCGTTGGAGAATGAAATGGATCATGTCCATGTATTTTACAAATATCGCACCATGGTCCTCTTGTTGGAAAATGGTTTGGTACTCATGTTTCCATGTACAACGTGAAAATTGGATATTCATTCTTGTGGTTTCCTTCTTTCCTACATGTGGTACACCAAACAACTTCTCTTTTCTCTTTTCCCTTGTTCTAGTTAAGTTTAAATGTTAGGTTCTTCAGATCCTCCTTCATCTCCTCTATTGTTGGATTTGTCTTCTGATATTGGTTCTCTTCTAGTTGTAAGGTTTCCTTCAATGCCTCTGCCTGAGTTTGGAACTTATGTTGTCTCAATGGGTATTTCAAATGTGGTAACAATGAGTTCACAAACAAGTGTCTATGTTGCATGCCAGTCATGGAATATTTCAAATTACCTTTGAGACACTTAAAACCTCTAACAAATCTCCCAAACAGACTCACCTGGTTTTTTCCTGATTTCAATCATCTCATTCATGCACTGATCTTTTGAGTTAGGCTTTTGAAGTTCATTTATCAACAATTTTTTCATGTCTACAATCGTCGTTGTAACTCCTGGTGGATTGTTTACATCTAGGCTCATGTACCAATCCAGTGTGCGGTATCTTAGCGTGATAGATAACTGCGCAAGTTTTGTATTTTCATATGTGATCTACTTTTCTTCCCATATCTTCTTGCAAATGAATAAGTTCTTTTCAGGGTCCTCTAATGCCTCTCCATGAAATTATGGTAACCTGATCGTGGGATCATGTCTTTCCATTTTGAACTGTGTTGAACTACTACCTTTGCGCAATGTAGATATTTGACTGTTACTTCCTGAAATGGCTCCTCAAGTTGTTTCTCCTTGTTTAGATGTGTTTCTTGCTATATTTCTTCCACTAAAATCTGGTTGTCTAAATGGTGGTGTTCTTTCTAGTGTACTAGTTGCACATGGGGTTATAGGTTCCACACTAACGGTGACTTGGATTGGAGTTCTACCTTTTGTTCCTGCCCTTGGAACTCCTATGTTCCTTTCATATGTTGTGTGCAATATTTCCTCAATATTATCCATAGCTTGGAGATCCTCTACCTCTTCCTCATCGCTTGTCAAGCCCTCTCTATCAGTTATGTCTCTCTTCTTTTTATCCATCTTATATTAATAGGTTACTCCACTGCGTGTCTTACCAACTGTTTCCATTATCCTCTTTATCTGGTATTCATCCATGATGATTGGGTCCATGGCCTCCTTCTTCTTTCCCTTATCCATTTCTTCCTCCATTTCTCCACCTCTTGTAAGTGCTTCCCCCCTTCCCCCATGCACACAAGGAAGTTTAACTATCTGATTCCATAGTCATCACACCGTTGTTATACAATAAAATATTGATTGAAGTATACAATGATGTGATATACCTACCTTTAGATCATTTTAGAAAATACTGCTCTGTTGCGCTGTAAGACTTCGCGATATCTACTGCAAATTCAGTGATAAACCCTGCAACAATACTGTCTAACCAGAAATCTACTACACGCGTAAATTTGTTGTTAACTTCTTGTAACTGCGTGATATCCATAAGATTCCACTCCAGTTGTCTGATTCGATTTATTGGGTGGTTTTATTTTAACCTCAATATCCACTCCTTCAACAAATGCAGAATATCACAGAAAAAATACCTCATGCAAATCTCTAAACATGTATTTATCCAGATATTTGTGCAATGTTAAATTAGGGTTTCTGTTATCCTTCTGTGAAAACTCAAGATCCTTTGTTTTCAACCATCTTTTGATCTTCGCCTTCATTAGATTCCATGGCCTAAACATTCCTTTTTATACCTTCATTCTCCACATGCTTCTTCTATGGATCCCATCCACTCAATCCCATGTAGTCCCAATCGACGACATAACCATTTGTTGGGTTGAATCTCTTACTTATACTCTTGGTCTGACCTAGGTTCAGATCTAAATAGGTTTCCAACAAAACCCTTTAAAACTATCGACCCTCTTGGTAAACTAGAAGGCAACATAGTGCACTGTGCAGTCTCGCCCAAGATAGCTTTATGGGTGACTACAATGCTCAAGTGCTCGCAGTCTAGGAATTAGTGGGGATCTAGGATTGTATTTTATCTTCTTCATGCATTGATATGATTTTTCATTCTATTATTCCTAGGATTCATTCATATTCTAAGCCCATGCATGTTGTAAGGTAGCTAGAGAGGTAGTGGGGGGGGCGCAGAGGGCCCATAGTGATAATAGTGGAGGTCATTCAATGTAAGGTGGACTAGGTCCACTATATTATTAAATAAGGCCCATGTTATAACCCTAAATTGCACCACACATGCTTACCTGGCATCAGGCCAACTCATATCCCTTCATTGCCAAAACATCTGCTGAACAACCTCTTTAAAAATCCTCTTGGGTGAAGGTACACGCGCCCTAACCCACTACTGCACGCAGGTGAACGTTGGCAGGCCTAATACAGCCCATGTTTACCTAAAAAAGCACAAAAACAGGAAAGTTGTCGACGAGACAAAAAGATATGGGTCAGTTAACTAAAACTCCCGACCATGCATGGCCGAGAGTTCGTCCAAAACCCTAACTCCTTCTAGCCTATAAAAGAAGGGGTAGGGGTAACATTTGGGGGAGATAAAAATATAGCGAAGAAACTCTGTCCATTTGCCAAATCCATTTGTCCCAACCCTTTAGCCTTTCCTCAAGCCTAAGGAGAATTAACACAAAGCAGTTGGAGGACAAAGAAGAGGAGGAGCCCAGGATCAGGATCAAGGAGCGGTGGCCGGTCTCGACTTTGATTGTAAGTTGATTCATTTTGAAAATAATAAAAGAATACTTTTCCCGTCCCAATGCATGAGTTATTTATGATTTGTGCAATTTATTCTTAATTTCTAACCCTTGAGTAGAAAAATAGCATGCATGTGTAGTGTTTTGTCTTGATTGCAGGTTAACTTTGGAAGGAGCAGCGCAAGTAAGTGGGAAAAGCGCAACGGAGGTTCTACACCAAACATCAGTAAAAAGCTTAATAGTTCCTTTCTGTGCATGTGTCTTGAAAGAGGGGTTTAAGTTTTGGGGTGGTATGTTAAAAGGTCATTTCTTTAAGGTCAAAATATGCATGCAAATCTGACCCTAGTTTGCTAGTCCGTAGGGTATTATTTCCCAACAACAGAATTGGCGACTCCACTGGGGACATACTCTTTAGGGTTTCCGGATTTAGTTAAGGTTTTTGGGTAGTTTAAAGGATTAGATTTTATGTTTCTTTGTTTGTTTCTTGTCTGTTAGGTCAGAGCTAACAGGGAACCTGGTTCTTTATACTAGTTTTTCCTTGACTGTTGCTTGACAGTAATTATCGGGACACACAAAGGTACACGCGGCCTGCAAAAGGCCTGCACGCGTGTACCCGCACCCTAACCTTCTACTGCCCACGTTTGAACGCTAGCTATAAGGGTTTCAGTAGAATGTAGGAGTCAAAAATCTTGAGAAGCAGTCCTCCTCTTCCCTGTCAGAATTATACATTCTCAGGGGGCTTTCAGGATCCTGTCTAAGTCTTGCTGGTTCATAGTCTTGTCTCAGTTTGCTTTATTGCATTTTGTTGTTTCTTGCAATTATTTTTCTTTTCTGTTAGGAAGAAGCATCCAAGCCTTTAAGAGACCCTGGTTATCAATACCAGAGGCCTCTTCCTAATTTGGGCTGCCTGTGTTTATTTTTTCCATAGCTTTGATACATACACGTGGCCTATGCAAGTGCAGCCCGCAGGTACCCGTGCTCTGTTGTAGCTCATCACGCGTTTGTATGCGTGTTGTTTCAGTGACAATAGCGGGCTTGACAGGTTGCTTTTCGATCAGGGTGGGGCAGTCATCCCTTCCTGTGGTGAGAATTGTTCCTCTCAGGGGTTTGAGTCTAGTGTTGCACAGTCAGTAGATTAGGGCCTCTTACCCTTAGCCTGTTTTTTCTTAGTTGATAGTTGATAGAAAAGATAAAAAGAAAAAATTTGTTTTATGGTTTTTAGACAAGCGTAAGAATCGTTGTTTTCCTGATTGTCATCGAGTGTCTTTACTTTGATTCTTTGCAATCTTCGCTTTAAGCCAGAATTTTGTTTTGTTTTTTGGTTTTGTGCTTGTCAGCATTTTCCCTTTGTTGCTTCATTTAGCACTTAAATAAAAATAAAAAAAATTCTTTTCATTTTCCTCTTTGCTTGAAAATTGTGTTTCTGCATCAATCGCTAGGGAGAAGTATTTTTGTTCATAAGTTTTTGGCAATACATTTAGCACATAAGTAGCTCGTAGTCGAGTGAAATTCCTTTATGTTTGCTGCATGAAATCTTAGAAAAATTGAAAAGAAAAAGAAGCCTTTCTTTGTGAAAAGTTGTTGATTTTTGCATTTAGTAAAAGTTTTTTGTTTCTAGCATTTTCTTTATTCATTTTTGCTTTGAGTCTTTACACATCATCAGTTTCACCTTCATTCCCTGTGACGTAAAAAATCCCATAAAAGAAACGCTAATTTAAAATCTATTAGACTTTTTGTTTGTAGGGTTCATACACTAGTTTAGGACTAGGGCCTTGGATTAGGTTGGAGAGGAAACTCTCCAAGGCCACTCAAACCAAACATTGGAGTCTGTGATAGGAAGTGTAGAAGTCCAGTTTCGTGGAAGTTATCCAGGACCCCCCTCTAACACAGGGGCTAAACACGAGGTCGCGTAAGGAAAGGTAGCAGAGATAACCCCTCCAAAGCCGGACCAAGCGTAGTGGAGAACACATATCGAGGATTTTTTGTGGGATTCCGTCGTTTGCATTTGCCACGGGGCTTCATGGGTCTCAAATCCATTTGAGGTCCTCAGTTATCTTCCTGACCATTTTCTCTTGATACCCTTGATAGGTTTCAGGCTTGATACCCTGCTCATTGTGGTCTACCCGACTATCGACTGTACCCGCCTGGTGACTATTCACATGCTGGCAAACTAGTTGCCATAATTTTTAAGGAAATACACAGGTGACTGCGGGGGTATACCACGGTACCTAGGGTAGACATCAGGCCATGCTTTGTAGAGTATACCCGGAGGGTGCTTCCATATTCGAGTTTCACTTGCACTGGTAAGTTTCTCTAGTGTTGGTTGTTGTAACTGTTCTTCCAACTAGTTTAGTGTTTTCTTGACTTATCTCTTAGGGGATTCTTTTTTAGTGTGTGTTATTGTTTTCACTTGTAGAATACCTTAGCGTGTCTTGGATCTTCTCACACAGTGGAGGATCCCGAGCTCCGTCGGTCACGAAGGCTTCAGGCCTGCCGCCGGTTATATTGGAGCCACCCCCGCCACCATTGAGGCGGAAGCTAGACCAACAAGGGTCTTTCAAAGCAACCGGGTTACAAACCATTGAGCCCGAACAACCCCTGGAGGAATCAACCGCCAATATTGGCTCGGTTGAAACCTCAACCACTGATACTTGGCCATTGGTCATTGTACCAATCCAATTTTACAAACGCCTATCAGTGCCTCACACAGTTATGGAACCAAATACTGTTACTTCTTCCGGGAATTCTTCCATTCCCACCACCGTTGCTACCACAGGAGAAGCATCTCCTAACTTGCCATCGTCGGTCTGAGTCACTATGGTCTTAGCCGCAACTACGTCGCACATTGGACCGACCCCATCTATCGTGGCGGCCACAACTCACTTCACACCTAGTGCGACAGGCCCTCTGTTTTCATACGGTATGCCTAGTTCGGGTACAAGTCCTGCACTCACTTACTCCACTTTACAGAATTTGGGTCTGGGGGCAGGGAGCTCTAACGCTCCTTTGCAAGGTCAACTTGGGGGAATTCATGTCCCTTTCAACACTTTTCCTTACGCTGGAGGTCATATCTCTCCTCCATCCCCTTCGCTTGGTGGTCTGCATCAACAGTCCACTGGGCAGCCCACACACACGAGTTCATTTGGAGCCAGGAGTCAAGGAACACCTGCACACACTATGTTGGTAGGTTCGTCACCGTTTGTTTGGAACGAGACGTTTGGTAACAATACTTTCGCATCCACTGCTTTCCCATATGGGGGCACTCCCATCTTTGGACAGTCTACTCCGGCGCAGGGTACTATTCCTGCGCCGGGGGCACATATAGCAGGACCTTGGAACTCAGGACAAGGATCCGTTCCCTCCTCTGGAATTTCATTCTGGGGTAATTCTTTCCACAGTCAATGGAACCCCAGACAAACTTCTATACCTCTCCCAGCAGGACCGGCATGGGGTAATTCTTCCCAAAGTCCGTCAAACACGATGAATGCCCAACATCATATGTCCTTTATGGGGAATCAGCCAATGATGTCTCCACAGATACAAAATCCTTACGCTGGTCAGGGCCATGTTTTCTACCAGAATCTGGGCCAGCAGCCAAACTTTTCCTGGCAACCTGATGCCAGTCAAACTCCAGGCCCCTTTTTCCCAGGCTATCAGCAGCAACCCAAACTACCATTCCTGGCGACGTTACACTTGCCAGATTTGACAAGGTTGTTAAATGATCCTATTTTTCATGATCCACGTTGGCCTCCTATGCCAACGAAGTTTCCTTCGGACTTTCCAAAGTTCGAGGCCAAGACTAACGAAGATCCAGGTGATCACGTGACTACCTTCCATCTTTGGTGTTCATCTAACTCATTGAAAGATGACTCCGTCTAGTTGCGATTGTTTCAACGCACTCTTATCAGAAGTGTCGCGAAATGGTACATCGATCTTGATCGCTCAAGATACTCTTCTTTTGGAAAACTGGCGATGGCCTTCCTTAACAATTTCCAGTTACCTGTGAGATACGACATAGGCAAAAAGTTGCTAGCCAATTTCAAACAGACGACAGCAGACCATATCTCTAATCATATCTGAGAGTGGAGACGTCGAAAGAGTCTAATCAAAGTACCGGTCCCACCAGCATTCCTGCTTGACTGGTTCCTTAAGTCTTTAGTCCCACAATTATCCAAAGACGTCTCGACTTCAGGAGTTTTCTCTGAATAAGATGCCATCATGAGGGCTCAATAGTTTGAGCTTATCTATTCTTAGTCTGGTTTATTGTACAACATCCTGCCGGATGCACCACGATCGATACTGGATAAAACTAGACATAGAGTTGGACCACATGCCGACGATATTGTTGGTTCCGCACAAACCAAGCCCGTTGAACAATTGACAAAACAATTGCAACAGTTATCTGTCCAACACTCAGTGGCCAGCCAGACTACTTCTTTGGCTGGTCCTCCTACCCAAACATCGGAAGTACACTCCATGCAGACGACTAACCCAAAGGCCACCCAGCAGCTTGAAGGGAAGAAAAAACAATGCAAGAAGGGTAAGGAGAGAAAAAACCCACTGATAATGTTGGTGAGGGCGCCATGGAAAAACAAAAGGCGAGGTATCCGTGCAACTTGTGTGCAGAAGACCACCCGACCCATCTTTGTCCTTGACTTGCAGAGGCCCAGAAGTTTGTCACATAGCAACAAAAAGCAGTGTTGACTAATCCCTTTCAGCATGGGAAAAATTTAACTCAAGCCTCTACAAGTGCCGAAGGGGGCTGCCAGGAAGCCTACCCTCCCCCAAACAATTCCTCATCCATGAACGTATATATGGTTAGGGGTGATGCTTTAATAATAACTAGAGCGCACGACTATAGTAAACCAAGCGCCACTGAGAAGGGAAAAGAAGTCGAACTCCCATCTCTTCCCCTACAAATTGAGAAGACGTTGGGTGAAACAATGACA
>JZKD02S1718680.1:589969-607063 GCA_000966675.3 Picea glauca
ATCTAGCTTAACCATTCATCCATCAGATAACCATTAACAAAAAGTAAACATGCAAGAAACATTACATATAACACATGTTTTACCGTGGTTCACCACCTCCTGGGCTATGCCCACAAATATTTGTCTTCTTTGCTCTTTTATTTAGTTTGTTGAAAAATATGGCACCATGTGCACTACATATCCCATAATACAAGCACTGTGAGGTTAAGGAACCTCTATGAGGAGGACTAGATCACACCAGGCTCTTCATCCTATGACCTAAACCTCAAAATCTATCCACTTGACTCCTCTACAACTCAACATATTTTACAACCATAGCTCAACTACAATCATCGAACTACAAAACTAGAACTCTAACAATAATTGAACCAAAACTCGAAATGAACCCCTGACCTAGACCTCCTAAGTTATTATTTATACTATTTTACAAGCTTATAGTTGTTACAATCTCTACCAAAACCCTAACCCTATCATAGTTAGGTGTTCTTGCCTACGCACCTTGCATGCTTCTCCTCTTGCATGATAATTTTCCTCACACATGTTTCTTTTCGTATCAGTTGTTCTTCTCTAAAATTAGGCCTTTCCTTCCAAAATTAGGTCTTTCCACAAAATAGGCATGTGCCCAGCACAAGGTAAATATCTAATGCCCATTTATGTGCATGCTTTCTTGTGGTGTTATTTCTCTCTCAGTTTTTAACATGGTATCAAATCTAGGAATACCCAGACTCTCCAACGAGAGTTGTTTGATTTTGATATCCATGATTATGAAGTTGTTGGTAAAGTGAGTGACCTATGGAAGAAATATATGCACACAAATTGAAGTGATAGTTCATGTGTTTATGAACCATGGTGGATGACACATGGAAATGGAGCAGGAAAATGTTTATTGAAGATGAAGTACTCGGTGAATGAGTGTGTTGGATCACTATATTTGGTTAATTTATAATCACTCCAAAAAAACATCAAATGAAAAATTTATCATCAAAATGTTGTTGGGTAGTCTAGGCTAGCCGCCAATCCTTAGCAAGTAAGCAATGGAAATTACTTTGTGTCCTTTTTATATCTATTTTGTATGCAATTAGTTTTTATAGTTATTGGAAGAAGTAAGTATGTACACCTCTCTTCTTCTATAATCTCACATTTTATTGCAAACAAGTGCTAGTTTTTTTCCAGATCATAGAATGATCAAGAAGGTCAATCCTTGAAGGAGTATTTTTTTAAGGCCAATTTTTTTACAAAAAGGGAATTCCACCATGTAATCCAAAAAAAATAAAGTGCAATATCATGCGATTTTGAGTCCTTGAATGAACCATGTCTAAAGTTCACATTCCTGGGAGATTGCTACAGAAGAACTCAAGTTACTAACCAACAACACCAAGAATTTTCATAAAGTTTCATATGGATAGAGTATAATACAAATAAAGAATTGGATTTTGAAACCAAGTGAAGACAAAGTGATATAGAATTAAATAGGTGGTGCTATATAATTTAAGAAACGTGCTATGAAAGAAATAAGAGTCAATGATATGTCATATTTATTCATTAGTATCACCATTGCTGCACAAAGAAGCCTCCAAGAAGACCTAATATTCTATACAACTACATAACTATAGTATGTGATATAGGTGGATATTAGTGGCCACCTACCTATTCCATGGGTTCTAAAAACAATTTTCCATCTTGACAGTTTTTTGAGTTCCAAACATTCGGGGCCATTTTGAGGCCATAAACGATGTTTTTTGGGGATTTGGGGCCCATGTGACTGCTGGAGACACTGACTTGGGCCAATCGAAAATCATTCTTCTCATTTAGATATTTCCAATGGTGTATCAATCTCCCCAAACATAGATCATATGCAAAAGTTATGCCCTCGAGAAGTTGACGTATCAACTACCCCCATTGGGGCCCGCAAACCTTTTGGATTTTCATCTTCCAGGATTAGGGTTTTGGATTTTACTTATGTTAAAAAGGCCTTTGGATCCTCATTGTAACAATCATCTTCTTGTGAATGAGAGTAACCATCACATCTCTTATTAGAGATAAGATTCCACCATTCTAACGAGTCTTTCACTCTGTATTTTTACAGTTCTGTACATTTCACAGATTAATAGAAATTGTATTACTATATATATATATATATATATATATATATATGTTTATGGTTGCATATCTAATACATTTATGTTATATTGTTAGATATCCGAGATATCTATGTATATTTATTTATTATATCTCCGCTCTCATTTCGTGGCAAAAATAATCTGGATCAGTGGTATTAGAGCAGGTTGCTCTTGATCATTTTTCAGTGCATGTCCCCGACGAGGTCCGAGTATAGAAAGTTGGGTCTCGAGATTGTCTCTCTTGAGTACAATTTTTCTTGCACACCCAAGAAACCCTCCATGGAGGAAGAAAAAAAAAATGACAGAGCATACAATTCTATTAATATGTTGCTTGAGCAAGCTCTCAAGTGACAGAGGGACGAAATGATGGAGAATTTTTTCCACATGATTCAACGCTTCCCGATAAAAACAAGCATGTCTTCATAAAACGACCACTTTGGAGGCACCTCACATTTCAAGGTACAAGTTAATTTTTATATTCCCATATTTGAATGACAGATAGATGAAAATTCCCTAGAAAAATGGTTAAATCTACTAGGAGGTTATTTCTCTGTTCATAATTTCTCTGACAAGAAAAAGATCACCTTCGCACTCCTTAAGGCTCTCCCCCATGTAAAAAATTGGTGGGAAAATTACTGGGAGAAAATTTCCACAGAGGAGTTTGGAATATATGGGGTCGAACCCACTTGGGAATTTTTTGTAGATGTGGTAAGGAAAAATAATACCCTATTGGAAACTATGAGGACCAGTACATGCGATGGACCACATTGTAGAAAGAGAGGGGCCAATAAGTGCCATAGTTCACCAATACCTTCCATAACTTGCGCACCAAGCTAGGTATCAAAGACTCCAAGCGAAATTCGGTTCTGAAATACCGCGAGGCTCTACACAGATACATCCAAATTGAAATGGATTTTCTGGACATCTCATCACTTGGTACTACTTATCGATATGATTTTAAAATCAAACATAAATTTAAGCACTGGAACAAACGGGAGTTCGGGTCTGCAAATCCACAACAACCAAAGTATGATAAAGATGACCCTAACAAACAACCTCCCGAGAACTAGTCCAAGCCACAAGAAAATAAGGGTAATGGAAAGACAAAGAAGGACACTGAAAAATGGTGTGATTTCCACAAAATCCCCTAGCACAACACCGATGAATGTCTCTCAAAACAATCATTGGTGGCCGAGATCAAAGACAAGAAGCCAAACCCTGATTCATAATCTGATTTAGAAAATATTGATAGAAGATAGATCATTGACATAGATCCCACTGCTATTGTTGTGACCATAACAATTCAACCAGAAGAACCAATATATCTTGAAGAGGGGGAGCACCTTTTTCATTCACATATGTGGGTGAAGGGGATCCCACTACATTTTATTATTGATAGTGGAATCCAGAATAACCTCATCTCATCAGAGGTCGTCAAACAATTGGGATTTTGGACAACACCACACCCGCAAACATTGGGTGGATTCGCCAAGGACGAGATCTTTGTGTCATCCAACAATGTCGATTGTCATACGACATCCATCCCTTCAAGGATGAGGTGCTATGTGATGTTTCCCCATTGGATGTCTGTGATGTTCTCTTGGGCCAACCATATATGTGGAAACACCATGTTGTTTATGAGTCTCGACCCCACAGTGTCATTTTTTCTCTGGGGGGTCATCTCTACAGAATACCAGAGGTAGTTCCCACTACTGTCCCACCTAAATAGTGCCGCAAGGTAGCATCTCATATTAAAAAATTCAACTTCTTCACAATATGTTCAAAATATGAACAAAAGGACACTGCAACCATTGTAGCCTCGGTCTAAGAACCTTCTATCCAACATAAGCAGGTTGACAAGATTGCAACAAAGTGAAAAGATTATTTTTGCACACAGTCATTTCAAGTATCCTGACTAGCTAAAAATGTCCAAACCCACCATCAACAGGTTTGTGATAATCTTCAACAAGCTAAGCAACATGACTTCTCCAATAATGAAAGTAGCTCACAAAGGTTCAGATTCAACAAATGTTTCCCCCTCTCCCCTGGGACCTCAATGCAATGGATAACATTGCTTCCTAAGGAGGGAGGATTGATCTAGGTGGATATCGGTTTCCACCCACCTATTCCACGAGCTCAAAAAACACTTTTCCATCTTGGCAGTTTTTCAACAGTTTTTTGAGTTCCAAACTTTCGAGGCCATTTTAAGGCCATAAATGACATTTTTTGGGGATTTGGGGCCCAGGTGACTGCCAATGGCACTAACCTTGACTAGTCGAAAATCGTTCTTCTCAGTTAGAGATTTCCAATGGTGTAACGAGCGCCCCAAACAGAGATCGTATGCAAAAGTTACGCCCCCGAGAAGTTGACGTAACAATTACCCCCATCGGGGCCCACAAACCTTTTGGATTTTCATCTTCTAGGGTTAGGGTTTTAGATTTTACTTATGTTAAAATGTCCTTTGGATCCTCATTGTAATGATTATCTTCTTGCAAATAAGATTAGTTGTCACATCTCTTCTCAGAGATAAGCTGCCACCATTCTAGCGAGTCTTTCACTCTGTATTTTTACAGCTCTATACATTTTGCACATTAATATAAATTGTATTACTGTATCTTTGTGTTTACGATTTCATCTCTGATACATTGATGTTATATTGTTGGATATCTGATATATCTCTGTATATTTCTTTATTATATCTTTTCTCTCATTTCGTGCCGAAAATAATCCGGATCAGTATGCCAATGCATTTTTTCTCCCTAGATTAAATATGATTATAAGAAAAGCATATGTTGAAGTCAATGAAATTTCCTTTTCTTATATGGTTGACATTGAAGAAAAAAAAATTTCCTTAGGGATTCATAAGAATATCATTCATGTAACCACTACTACCAAATCAAAAAAAAATCTCACTTCTTTCCTCCACAAAGGCATCCATAACTTCCTACTCCACCCACTCCTAACCCACACAATAAAGTAACTCAACCCACTTACAATGTTGAGCCACCTATCTATCCTATCTCCTTTCCAGTTTCAATTATTTTTTTATAAATATTTCCAAGAGTTTGTTGCTACCAATCTACCATAAGTTTAATTGATTCATTCTTGCTATTGATCTTGTTCCAACACACTTCATTTAGGTTTAGCATCTAATAGTGTGCTACAAATTCTGCAATACGTTTTTATTTTTAGCAACACTTCATATATCCACAATATTCTTTCCAACAATTTTTTGTACCTCAAAGAGGAGACATTAGACTATGCCACATTGTTGAAGAAATACCTTCTATTTTCATGGAAACTACAAGTTTGGTCTCCTCAACCATCAAGAGGTCTAGAACAATAATAATTCTAGTGACCTTTTGTGGCTTTTCAAGATGTAAGGATTTGAAATACTTAACCACTTTGACCATGATAAAATATTCTTTCTAAATAAAAAGATAATTAAGTTTAAAACCTTGTAGTCCATACCCATAGATGGTATTGAAAACTCACTTCCTTATATTTCAAGTGATAATGATAATAGGGGAGTGATCAAATGAAAATGTGGAAGGTCAAACACTTTGCCAAAGTATAAACTACTCAATGTTGGAGTGAAATCAAAGGTTGACTTGCTTCTCTCATATGTCTCTCTCTCAATTTTTTCCCTTGAAATGCTACATTATTTTAATCATTTCTATATCGATTTCAATGATGGTAGCTTCTACTAAAAGGTATTGGTTCTAGGCTTGAGAGATAGCACATGTTGTAATATCCTTGTACTATTTACCGACAAGAATCGATATATCCAAGGAAATATATATTTGAACCACTTGAATACTTTGACATACGACCATTTTCCAACTTTGGAACAATAAGAACCCAAATTGAATTTTTAGTCTCACTTCAACATTAATACTTACAACCTTACACTCCATTGAGAATATATATTCTTTCACATCAAATGATTTTGTGAATTGATCACATGGATCAAATAGATTCTAAGGATAACTAATATTTATGTGAATTATAATGATCATCCCAATTTGTGATCATCATAACATTTCATTTTCTCTCATTGATGACTATATCTAACTTCATTTGAGGTTAGAAGATTCAATGTTTTTTTAAAATTTTACTTAATATCTAACTTAGAAATAAGATCAATATGAAAGTATATCATTTAAAATTTGATCAAATGGCGCTTATACAATATCTAGAACTTAGATAGTTATGAGTGGAGTAGTCATGAGTCTTCTAGAATATAAACTATGTTAGAGTTTTGAAACTCTAACACAATTTATATTCCAGAAGATTCACACCTACTATGATGAATTGTGAAAATATGGATTCTCAAATGTGAGTGGAGTATCATAAGAATTTTTCTCCATACACGGATCATTATCTTTGTAATAATATTTGAAACACAATAGTTTTTTAGTGTGCATGACAAGCAAGTCTATAGATTCCATCATGTATTCATATTTCTCTATCTAAATAAGAGTAAATGTCATCTTCTTCATTTTTAGGTTAAATGATAGATTTATATTCTAACACTCATTCCATTGATTTTGCATGTTTTTCATGGTTATGATCTTGTATATGGATATCTTATAGACTAATTCCCTTTACATCATCTTGTGGTAAAACTTCCACAATTGAAATTTGGCCTTCACTTGAGGCCAAGTTTGGTGAGTTGGCTTCAGATGCATGTGAGGGTAAGATATCTAGTGGCATGCATTCTTGTTTTTTGTATCTTCATCATATTATATTAGTAGATATTATTCTTTCATTAATTAAGAGAATGTGCAAGGACCAATCATGCATTTATTTCTTATATGGTTTATTATTTCCATGAAAACATTGAGATAACTAATGGAACATTACAAAAAAATCTTCCTTAGACTTATGTTTGTTTTTATGAATATCATATGGTTCATAATATAATTCCTCCATTTGATAATTATCATGAGAAACTAAGAAAACTTCCCTGAACTAGGAGAGAGAACATATCCTTCATTTGCCATCTTCTTTAAATATTTTAAGTATTTCACATATACACTTACAGATATTAGCATGTTTTAATGCAGTTATGTTTTCTTTGACATTAAATTTTAGGAAGAGATAAGATTCCTTTTTGAGATTTTATGCAATGATCCCAAAAGAATCAAGGCATCATTGCATGTCAAAACATAGAAAATATCCATGAGCAATTGATGCATTTTTTAGAAGAATGGATCCATGTGGGTCAACTTGCAATTCACTCTCTTTTTAGTGCCAAAATGTTGGCATGAAAAAATGACGTGAGTCAACAAAATAGGTTCACCTAGTGAAAGGGCCCAATTAGAGCCTCCTCTGCTGGAATGGTGAACCCTTCAAATATAAATGAATTTATTGGTTCTTCATTTTAGCATGTGTTTACTATTTGAGGCCTAGTTCACCCATGTTTTTTTAAATGTGTTTATGTGTGATGTAACTAAGATGAAAATGCAATGTGAAAGGAGAAATTTAATTTTTCTCTCTCTTACCTATCTAAATATATATCCTATCCTTTTGATGCAAGGGTGACAAACTAGGGTTTACCGAAACGCACTGATCTGTTACATTGATTATGTAGTAGATTATGTGTTGAATACTGAAATTTCCATTGTCATGAGAATGGAAGGTGAGGGGTTGTGATCCCCCTCCTATAGAAATATGGTAATAAATGGATTAGACCATAGTGCAATGGGATCAGGTGGGGGGAGAGACTTGCCTTTGATCAAACCCAACTGACACAAGAGAATATCCTACATGATGAAGACAAACAAAGGAAAATAAATAAAAATAGATCCAAAACCATCCCATCCAAAGGTGGATTAAGGGTGGGAGCCAATAAAATGCATTTTTCAAGCCCCAACAACATTGAGGCACATGATTTGATCGAATCGGTTGGGGGAACAAAACCAATACATGAAATTTCACACACCAATTGGAAAAATTTTGGGCCTATGGCCTTTAGAATGAGATTTAATCAGATGGATCAAGATCTAGTGGAAAACAAAGGTCCACTTTGATCTTTAGCTGGGGTCCAAGGGTTTTTTCACCACAATCATCCATAACCTGGAAGACCGAGACAAGGTTTTTGAAAATGGGCCCTATTTTTTCAATTTGTCTAGGATTTACTTAAGGTTATGGACCAAGTGCTTTAGACTCGAGAATGAGGAATTCACCCATGCCCATGTTTGGATCTGTCTCTATTCACTCCCTCGAGAATTTTGGCTGGAAGAAATCATGGAAGGAATCAACAACATGCTAGGAATTTTTGTTAAATTCACGAAGGCCACCGAACATATATGTTATACTTCATATGCCCAAATTTGTGTCTACATGAACATTTACAAACCACTCCCGGGGTCTATATTCCTTGAGTATCAATATGATGATTGGATCCAAACAATTGACTATGAACACATTCCATTTCGATGTAAAAAGTGTCATGAGCATGGAAATCTCTTTAGAGACTATCCACTCAATGCTCCACCCAAGTCAGAAGTAGTAACATCAAAGAAGAAAAAGGATGGATTTACCCAGGTGTAAGGGAAGAGAAAGTCGGTCCCTAAAAAAACCAATCAATAATTAGGTAAGTGCTCACTTTACCAGTAATTCATTTGAGATCCTAACTAAAATCCCAAAGAATCAAGAGATGAGTGGGACCCCTCAAAACCCCCCCAATATGCAGTTGAAAGAGATAGAGCATCTGAATTAGACACTTATTATTGAGAAAACCACTCCATATTTGGGGTTAAACCCTGGGTTGGAGGAGAAAAAACTTGATGACGAAGGTGATATGGAGATAGAATTGGATGAATTTTTTTTATCCAAGATTGACTTGGTTGTTCTTGAGAATATCTATCGTAAACAAAAATTTATTTCCCCTCCCCATGAGCAGCTGCAGAAAGTTCATAAGTTATTTATTTATTCCACTATGGGAGCCACTTCTAGATATGGGGTTGGATTGAGAATACAAAAGGATCCTCTAAATTACTCTCGTAAGTAGTCAAGAGAGGAGAAAAGGAGAGGTAGGAAATCAACCCAACAACTAATTCGTGATGTGGTAAACTTCATGGTTAACTTAGGTCAGATCCATGGATTATTGAGAGTTTCCATCCCCTCCCCTCCCAACCCTCCTCATGAATACTATCTCATGGAACATAAGGGGCCTAAATGGTAAGGATAAACAAATGCTCCTTTGAAACCACATTTTGGAAGAAAAACTAGATATGTTATTCCTTCAAGAATCTAAATTTGCAAGCATTGAAGCAGATATTATTCTAACCAGGTGTTGGAGACAATGTAAATATGTAAATATTGATTCACAAGGATATACAAGAGGCTTTTCCATCCTATGAAACCATGAAACAATTATCCTAGAAAACTTCTTTACAACTAGATGGACTATCTCTGCTAAATATAAGGCTATTGGATTTGATGAGGGGTTTATCACTAATTCTTATGGTTCACAAACATCCCCAGACAAAATCCTCTTTTTGAATAATTTGGAGGGCCTTGGCATAATTATACAAGACAAAAGATGGGTACTGGGAGGATAATTCAACATCATTCTATCCATCGATGAAAAAAGAGGAGGTATTCATAGGCTACAATGTGACAGTGATGGCCTTAAAAACCTCATAGCTAATCTTTGGCTAGTGGACCTAGAGAACATTAATGGTAAATTTACTTGGAACAATCAAAGATCAGGAACCCAACATAAATCATGTCATATGGATTGCTTTCTAATATCAAAGACATTAATGCTAGAATGTGTGATTATGTAATTGAGCATTCTATCTGTCGCTAGCTTGGATCATTGACCAATCCAACTATGGATTGACACAACGATCTCCCCATGTCACAATACTTTCATGTTCTAGAAATTTTGGTTAACCCACCCTTATTTTTAGGAGAATGTTCAATAGTGATGGGAGAAGGCGGTCATCCCCTATGGCACTCTGATGTACCATTTCCAATTTTTTTTGAAGAACTTCAATAAACATATTAAGGAATGGGAAAAATTTTCTTTGGTAACATCTTCCAGGATAAATGAAATTTGGAGCATAAAATGAAGGAAATCCAATAAATAATCATGGCTTAGAGATCAACTGAAGGAGTAAGAATCCTGCATCAAGCACCATCTGGAAGATATATATGCACAAGAAGAAACCCTTTGGAGACAAAAATATAGAATTCAGTGGCTCAAAGAGGGTGAGAAAAATTAAAAATTCTTTCATAGATTCATGACTCAAAGAAGGCACATTAACCGGATCACTAGGTTTGAGGATGATCAGGGATAGTCGATCTTGGACCATCTAGAAATTGAACGGGAACTGGTAAAATACTATCAGAATCTTCTCACAGAACCAAATCCAAATAGATCTGAAGTGATAGCCAAAATAATGCAACACATTCCCTCACTGATTACGGCCAAACAAAATGCAAATCTCCTCAGAATAGTGACCCATATGGAGGTAGACAAAGCCATCAAATAAATTCCCACGGGAAAATACCCAGGACCAGATAGTTTCACCATTGATTTATTTCAACATTTTTTATGCACCTGGTTATGTTATATTGAGAAGAAATAGGAATATCATTAAAATTACCAACAAAACAACAAAATATAGATAATAACACACCAAAATGATACCTTTATTGAAATGGAAGCAATGTTCACTTGCCTCTTTGAGGGGGCAACCTCCAGTAGAGAAATTATCTATTACAATAATTCTCAAGATAAGGATTTCTCCTACCCTAAACTCCTATTTATACTAAATATATCTACCAAAAGAACAATCTAGAGGAAGATCTTTCTAGAAGTGGAAAATTCTATTAGTTCTTCTTACATTTGACTTGTTCACCTTATTAACTAGGCCTTATTTATTAATATTGACTTTTATTACATAGAAAATATATTATTCTACCTACATGAGGGGTTAGGGAGGTTAGGTCCCTAATATTCCCCCCCCCTTAAAAATGTCCCTTTCCTCAATGCTTGAGATGAGGAAATTGTTGCAGAATGGTATTCAGTTCCCAGGTGGAATCTTTTGGTTGTGTGTCATTCCACTTAACTTAAAGTTCCTTGATGGTGTGCTAGTGGAGATGACTCTCATGCTGGTCCAAGACTGCTTGTGGATGTAACTAGATGGAACCTTATTCATGCAACTCAGGTAGATTGGTTTGAGTCTCAAACTTAGTGTCAAGCACTTTCTTTAAGAAGGAAACATGAAACATAGGATGGAGCTTAGAGTGTCTGGGAAAATCTAACTAGTAGGCCATTGGTCCCACTCTCTTGAGAATACGATAAGGACCATAAAATTTGGGGGAGAGTTTCTGACAGTGGTGGGCTTTGAGTGAAGTCTTCTTATAAGGTTGCAAATGAAGAAACACCTGGTACCCTTCAACAAATTCACATTCATAATGAAGTTGATATACTTGTTGTTTCATGCGATTCTAAGCCATGACCAAATTTCCCTTGAAAGTATGGAGAATGGCCATGCAGACTCTAAGAGTTCGATCCACCTGCACAACTTTGGAGACACCATTCATGTATGAGAGAATAGAGGGTGCCATTTTTCCATAGACTGCTTCAAAGGGAGTCATGCGAGTGCCCATATGGTACTTGAGGTGTTGTACCACCATTTAGTGAGGGGTAACCACTTAACCCATTGATTTTTTCTATCATACACAAAACACATCAAATAGGTTTCCAAACACTTGTTGACCGCTTTAGTTTGTCCATCAGTCTAAGGATGATATGTTTTGTTGAGATTCAATTGGGTTCCCTAGATTCTGAGCAATTCTTACCAAAAAGTGCTGGTAAAATTTGGATCACTGTCAGAAACAATAGAATTAGGAATTCCATGGAGTTTGAAGATATTATCCATAAAAAATTGAGCCACGACGGATGTTGTGAATGGGTGTTGAAGAGCACATAAATGAGCATATTTGGAAAGGTTATATACTAATACCATGATGACTAACTTATTTGTTGATTTAGGTAAGCCAATAATTAAATCCATAGAAATATTTTTCCAAATAGCAGGTGGAATCAGAAGCAGTGGGAGTGTGAAATGAGATTTGATTGTCTCACCCTTATTGCTTTGACAAGTATCACATTCAACCACAAAGGTGAATATTTCATGTTTCATATTGTCCTATAAAAACTAACTGTTGACCCATTCATAGGTTTTCGTAAAACCGGAATGCCTAGCTATAGGTGAATCATGAAACTCAAAGAGCACGTTCGATTTAAGGTTCGAATGTTTGCTTAAATACATGCAACCTTTATAATGAATCTCATCATGGTGCCACGAGTACCCTGGAGAAGCTTGAGGATCTTGCTACAATGTTTGTATCAGTCTATAAAGTTTGGGGTCTTGCAACCATTCTTGGAAAACCTCCTTAAGCCAGTCAGGGGCAATGAATGAGAGGAAAAAAAGGGACCGATCTTCTTAATATTTCCTTGAATGGGAATCATCCACCACATTTTATTTTCCTTTTTTTGTATAGGATCTCATAATCATATCCAAATATATTGATTACCCATTTTTGTTGCTCTGGGGAAGAAATTCATTGTTCCAGAAAATACTTGAGGCTTTGATGACCAATTTTAATTTGGAAGCATTGTTCCAAGAGATAAGGACTCCATAGATTCACGGCATGCAGAATAGCCAACATTTCATTTTCATAGGTGAATTGGCTCAAATGACACTCTGGCATTTTTTTGTTGGTGAAATCTGAAGGTCGACCATATTTCATGAGGACAACCCCAATTCCTTTCCTTGAGGCATCACATTCTGGTACAAAGGTCTTGTTGAATTTATGGAGAGACATAAAAGGAGTAGTGCACATAGTCTCTTTCAAAACTTGGAAGGAATGGTCGACTACTGGATTCCAACTGAAATCATTCTTTTTAAGGAGCATTGTGAGGGTAGGTGCAATTTTTCCATAATTCTAAAAAAACTTGCGATAATAGCCCTTCAAGCCCAAGAATCCACAATTTTTTTTAAGAGTTTTCAGGCGCAACCAATCCTGCATAGCTTCAATTTTTTGGAAGATTGCTTGTTTTCATTGATGTCAACCCTAGTCATTGGTTGTAGTCATTGATGTCAACCCTATCCATTGGATTTTGTACCCCAGAGTTGATTGAAGTAGATATACATGAAGGAAATTACACATGTAGATACAACAACCATGGATGGATAGTATAAGTCATTCCTCTTCTGGTGGTATGTGGAACGCCACGTGGATCCTCACGATTGAGGAGAAATGAATTTTTGAAGATGACAATGTGAATTGAAGCAGAAACTACATGCCGGCCCTAATATTAAAAGGAAACGACATAAAGGGTATAAATACATCTCATTATACATTCATTTTTCAATACACACAATTTTGTTAATGCACAAAGAGATATAAGTCAAATTTCCGAGGAAATCGGAAGTAAAGAAGGCCGAATTTCAAGGGAGGATGAAGTCTTTTAGTGATGTGTTCTAAGGTATGTTATTTATAGGTCATCTTACCATTTTCTCTATAATTTTGTTTCTAGAATGATTCAGATGGTGAAATTCAGAGTCTATTGAGAAGACATAGTTAGGTAATTGTGGTAACAATTTCAAATCTTTATTCTCTATAATTTTGTAGATGTTGGATTACTGAGAGGGGGGGTGAATCAATAATAGAGAAATTTAATCTTTTTTAACCATATAATCCAAGTTTTATATCAATGAAGCATTATCATCCAATAAATACAGAGTAAATAAGAAATGAACAAATGAACTAACATACACATACACAATACACCTGTGTTTTACGTGGAAACCCAAATCGGGAGAAAACCACATAATGATTTTTCTTATATGTCTTGAAGAATTACATTCATCAGAAGCGCCAACTTCCTTTGTTTTCTAGCTGCAACTGGAAGGAGTCTCCAACCCCCTAATTTCTCAGGCTAAAACCTGAGGGTAAATTGAACTCCCCAATTCTATGGATACAACCCGAAGAAGGATACAACCCCCTATGTTCTCCGGCTACAACCGGAAGGTGGCTACAACCACATGTCCTTGCCCTGTCCTGCCACCTTGAAGTAGAAGTAGAATGATGGAACCACTGTCAACCTTTCATTGTGAGATATACCTCTGTAAACCCGTACCAATAAATATGAACCATTCATAAACCTGTACCTCAACCTGTACCATAAACAAGTGCATCAACCATGCACCAACCTGCACCAAATAAACTGTAATCAACCTGTACCATAAACAAGTGCATCCAACCATGTACCAAGTATGTACCAATCATGTTTCAACTACTCATCAACTATGACTCATCAATATGTACCAACATCATCANTTGAGTAATGGTAAAGGAAAATCCCAGGATGTTTTGCTTGTAGATGGGTTGAAACATAATTTGCGTACTGTAAGTCAAATGTGTGATAGAGGATGTGAAGTGGTGTTCACTTCCAGATATTGTAAGATAAAGTCTGTAAACTCAGGACAAGTGGTGGCTAAAGGCATAAGGATAAATAATAATGTATATGTGCTGAAAGAATATAGAGAAGAGTGTCATCTAAGAAGACATGATGAAAGTTGGTTATGGCATAGGAGACTTGGACATCTAAACTTTGACCACATAATCAAGCTCAAAAATATTGAGGAAGTAAAATATCTTCCAAGAATATCAAATACGCAAGATTCTATGTGTAAACCCTGCCAGGTAGGAAAGCTAACCAGGACACAGTTTAAATCCAAGAGATCTACTTCAATAGAGAAACCATTCCAATTAGTTTATATCGATATATGTGGAGCATCAAGACAAGAAGGCACAAGGAATGAAAACAACTTCGAGTTATATACATATGTAGATTCACAATTCATATGCAAACCAAATTGTCTTATGGAGGTCAAACCACTTCTTCTATCTTACATGTTTCATACACAATGTTTGAATTTTCAATACAGGAGAATCTGGACAAGCCAAGAAACCATTAGCAGTCAGGCATCAAAAACACCACCACCACAACAATTTCCAATGTAAATTATCATCAATTATATTCCTTTCAACATTCATAAACTATCTTTCTTTTATACATGAAAAAATGAAGAGCAACATCTACTAATGCCATTCACAAATTATTATGTTTAGTGCAAATGAAATATCATTACCTAAAATACCATTGCCTCTAACTGATGCAACCAACATTGCAACCTCAAGCGATACAACCACGCTTATGCAACGAGAAGAAATTGAAAGGTATGTACATAGATATGTAAAACTCTCAAAATTATGAAAAAAAATAAAAAAACAAACGATGTTCTTCATATCACTTATTTCTTCCAATCTCCTTTCAATGACCCAGATTTACACCTTCAAACATTGTATCAATTGAGGACTTGAATAGTTGTAGGATTGGGGACTTGTTCATCGGAGATGTCATGATTGTCTACAACACATATTTGGATAAAGTAAATAAATCACGTAAAATACTTTGTGCTGATATGACAGATGAGAATGGCATGATGACAGTCACATTAACCGTTCCTGCACACCTTATACAAAGGCATGAGGAAAAGATCTTACCTGGCAATGGAATATCTATTANTTGAGTAATGGTAAAGGAAAATCCCAGGATGTTTTGCTTGTAGATGGGTTGAAACATAATTTGCGTACTGTAAGTCAAATGTGTGATAGAGGATGTGAAGTGGTGTTCACTTCCATATATTATAAGATAAAGTCTGTAAACTCAGGACAAGTGGTGGCTAAAGGCATAAGGATAAATAATAATTTATATGTGTTGAAAGAAGATAGAGAAGAGTGTCATCTAAGAAAACATGATGAAAGTTGGTTATGGCATAGGAGACTTGGACATCTAAACTTTGACCACGTAATCAAGCTCAAAAATCTTGAGGAAGTAAAATATCTTCCAAGAATATCAAATACACGAGATTCTATGTGTAAACCCTGCCAAGTAGGAAAGCTAACCAAGACACAGTTTAAATCCAAGATATCTACTTCAATAGAGAAACCATTCCAATTAGTTCATATGGATATATGTGGACCATCAAGACAAGAAGGCACAAGGAAAGAAAACAACTTCGAGTTATATACATATGTAGATTCACAATTCATATGCAAACCAGATTGTCTTATGGAGGTCAAACTACTTCTTCTATCTTACATGTTTCATAAACAATGTTTAAATTTTCAATACAGGAGAACCTGGACAAGCCAAGAAACCATTAGCAGTCAGGCAACACAAACACCACAACAACAACAATTGCCAACGTAAATATTCATCAATTATCTTCCTTTCAACATTCATAAACTATCTTTCTTTTATACATGAAAAAATGAAGAGCAACATCTACTAATGCCATTCACAAATTATTATGTTTAGTGCAAATGAAATATCATTACCTGAAATACCATTGCCTCTAACTGATGCAACCAACATTGCAACCTCAAGCGATACAACCACGCTTATGCAATAAGAAGAAATTGAAAGGTATGTACATAGATATGTAAAACTCTCAAATTTATGAAAAAAAATAAAAAAACAAACGATGTTCTTCATAAAACTTATTTCTTCCAATCTCCTTTCAATGAACCAAATTTACACCTTCAAATATTGTATCAATTGAGGACTTGAATAGCTGTAGGATTGGGGACTTGTTCATTGGAGATGTCATGGTTGTCTACAACACATATTTGGATAAAGTAAATAAATCACGTAAAATCCTTTGTGCTGATATGAAAGATGAGAATGGCATGATGACAGTCACATTAACCGTTCCTGCATACCTTATACAAAGGCATGAGGAAAAGATCTTACATGGTAGTGGAATATCTATTACAAATTTTAAAATTCTACCAAAAACCAACTATGACCGTGGAGATTGTGATCGGGTTATCTCGCTAGATGAATCCAGTCTCATAGAAACATTGTCTCCAA
>JZKD02S1718680.1:619746-638433 GCA_000966675.3 Picea glauca
AATTAATTAAATCACTTTAATTAATTAATTAACTTTTTTACCTTTGAAAAGCTCATTATCTCTCCTTGTGGCTTCCCTGGCCACTGAAAGTCACTTCTAGCCATCCCATCCTGTAGTGTTTCTCCTCTCAATTCCAATGAGCTATTACACTGAGAGGTTCCTCCAGGTAATGTGCCCAAAATGACCTCTTTAGTGAATTTCATTGACTTATAGCTCAAAATAGTCAAAATCATGGAAATCGTCGGAATGCAACGAAACCAAACCCAGCCTATGTGGAATGGCTCATAATGATGGAATATGATCATCAATGCAAGCTGGACCCCATAATGCCTCTCAAATACCCCTGTACTCACTCTAGCATCCATCTGGCTACTCTGGTCATCATAAATCTCTGCCCTGTGATGATGTCCCAAAGTGAGGACATTACAGATTGTCACCTTATGGTATAAGGCCCAGAGATATTGTTGAGATGCACCCACTATTCCATGCCTGACCCAACCGGTTCCTATGATCCCGAGAATATTAATGATGCAAGTCTTGACATTAATATCATTGCAGAAGCCAGCACGTAGAAGCATGAAGATCTGATTTACCACTTGCTTGTGTTTTCTTATGAGAGTTCTAGCGTCCCACAACGAAGCACAAAAAAATTAGCCAATGATTTATCAGTGTCTTATGAAGAGTGGATGTGAAGAACCATGCTTTGATCACTGAAATGTAATATTTTATATTTGGCTAAATGTGGATGCAAACGCCTCGACTTCCAGCAAAAGAAGTGAAGGGAGATTCAACTGTTTGGGTTGACAGATTTACTAGGATAACGTTGGGAAAGATTACAAGAGGAGTCCTTTATAGTACCTTTATCCTCACACAATGAGAATGGAAGATCTATAAGGGATAACACGCCTCAATGAATAGCTGGTACATGATCTGTTTTAGCAACACATGATCCATTTACATGGTGGATCTTACACGGATCTGCAGATCCCACCTCGAGCCCCCTGAAATCCGGTTTTTTATTCATGTTTATCTCCTCGCACCTTCAATACGTCCAACCCAATACAAAGACTTTTGGCTCGAGGTTGCAAATTCCGTTTATATCGAAGTGGCCTGCATTTATAGTTCCAAGCCAACATATCTAGATGGGATAATTATAATGGTTGGCGTTTACATTTATCTGGTATTTTTGGGAAATCAATGAAGATTGTTTTGGCAGTATTATCTCCAGACTATTCCCCTAATCGCATATTTAGGAGGTTCAATGGCTTCAAATCAATGATAAGTCAATGTTACTCCTGCATCATTCGATTCCATGATTCATGAGTGAATTTTGTCTGTTCTGTATGCAGTATGTGATTTATGATAGTGAACATGTAATTATTGGTAGCTAGAACATGTAATAATTGATAGATACAAGATAGATAATTTTGAGATACAAACTCATGATGGAAAGTATCTGAACTCACCAATGATGCATCATACTAATGAGAACCTTCTGTGTTCCTACCTAATAAAAAGAGAATATAAGCTTTCTAATGTTCCTACTAATGAAGCTAACTAATCCTTTGATAGAACCAAGGTGTAAATCTAACTAATGAAACTTGACTTGAGTCTCCGAGGATAGTTGGTCATGAGATGAAGTTAGAGGATCCCATGATTTCTAAGGTGGGAGATTCAAATTTTGGTCCCACCTTTTTCAAGCATCTACGACCAGCTCTATCCTTCCATCACAGAATGAGGAGGAATATATTTTGGATGGAAGCAACTTTCCAGTTTCTTCTATTGTTGGGGGTTTTATACAGAAGGAATTTCATCCCATAATACTACTTTTTCCTACACTATATTGAGCAGAGATCACCCTTGAGCTTCCCCTTTTAAGCTATGTAAGAGGAGCTCCCTTGACCTGAAAATGGAGGGGCCTAACATGTCTTCTAGGACCTGACCTATCTTCATTATCTTCTCTTTTGCGACCGAAGAAGATGAAGATCCAAAAGTGGGTCATCCTAGATCAAATAGAGAATTCCATATATTATACTAAGCCTTCTTTCCTATCTATAAATCAAGTTTGTCGCACTCCCCAAAAATTGAAAACGATATGCTAACAACAAATTTTGAGTGTATTTCTAACGAAATGTAGGGATTGTGATTGGAATGGGTTACGAGTTTTCCACGAGGGCATGCAGATCCACTGTTATGAATGCCCTTTTAATTGAGACACGTGGTCAATGGGATAATTTCAAATTGAAGAGAAGACATATCAGTTTCTTTTCCGTCTGGTGGAAGAGGCAGTGGCATCAATTCCATAGCTCATAAAAATGATACCCGAGAAAGAGAAGATTGCATACGAACGCACAATAGTTGGAGGGAATGAGTTTTATTAACATCGATTGATTGGGACACAGTTTCCAAGGATCTACACTAAGTATATTACAACCATGAGTCCTGCTGCCACCTACAATTACTACCGCCTGCAATTACAAAGAGCTGCCATAACGAGACTTAGATCTTAATCTATAAAAAAAAAAACCGATACAAATATTATTTGTGTAGCAGAAACCAGTATGAGAAGGAAGCAGTGGACAGACACCAATTCACAATGACCGCTTTATATTCTCAGCCGAGTGTTGTTCCTAAGAGGCTTATGTATTATTGGGATGGCGGGTGGAATGATTTTCCATTAAAGCTCCAGATTCGCTAACAAAGGCATTCTCAGCTGACATTCCCACTGCCAAAGTGGTAATAATTGGATCGCCTTACCTTGTCAATTCTTTGCGCATGCTGCACATAGATTTGAGAAGTTATAAATGCAAATTGTGATGGCAACCTAATAATAAAATGTAGTCGGATATATTAAATGGTGCTAATATCGTTCATCCAAGATAGATTTTTTATATAAGGCGATTTTTCATGATTATGGTGATGTTGGTTTATGAGCTGATATTTGCATCTAAGGAATTAAAATCCAGCCAGAGCAGAGATCGATAAGGCAGGATATCCCTCTTCAGGTGAACACAACTGATTTTTCACAGCCTCCAGCGTTTCATGTTGATTGCTGCTCTCGGTTCCAGCTTCCCATCGTCGGGGCCTTCGCCCAGTGTTTACAGAGGCTACAGACCACTGAGGGAGAAAGTCATTGCAAGACAATAGCTATCCAATATTTCTTGTGGAGCAAGTATTTCTCGTAAAATTAGTCGCAGTACCTATCCAGTTATAATTGTTGCACATCTGCTTGAGCCTAATCAGTTTGCTATAGGATTGACTGATGACAATGTTCACGTGATTGAGCCCGCTGACAGACAATGGAGATGCATAAGAATGAGTAAATTTCTAGTTGATGCATTTTTGTCTCACAAATTTGTTTTCTGTCTGGGCCAAGGAGTAGATCAACGCTTGACAACAACATTCATGGTGGCCTATGCTACAGGAATATGAAAGTTAACAATCATTGTTTGTTTTGTGTTATAATAAAATTTCATCATAAAACTATCTGTTGTTTATTATAAAATGATTACAATAAAAAAATTTATTTGTGATTTTTTTATTATAAAATGGTGCCGACGCACGCTCCCTCTACAACTCACAGGTCGGAAGGTTCATGTCAACATAGGATATTTCCCTTAACTTTGGCCCGAAGAGCTTCGGAATGGCTCTTCTATTTCCCTTTTGGGAAATCTTCACCCACAGTCAATTTCAAGAATTCCCTCTTTTGCTTCGGGAAATCGTACTTCACACTTTCGCGAATCCATTGGTCACGCACTTGTCTTTTAGATATCCAAAACCCGAAAATCATCAACGCTGACCTGCCCTCTTCCCTTTCGGGCTTTTCCTTATCATGATTTCGGTGGCTGCGGTGTCAAGTAACTTGTTCCCATGATTCCCGAAACCTGATGTTCCGAAATTCCGACACGCTCATGAGGTTGTCCTTTCAACGCCCCTTTACTTTGTTGGGACTTCGGACTTCACGATATCGCGAATCCTAATGCAAATATTCCAGGACTTCACCCCACAAAACCCTGAAATGATCGACTGAATTGACTTCTTGTTCGAGAGTGTGTCACTTGTCCACTCGTTGACTCCTCTGTGGCCCACCCAATCCTTTTAGCTTTCGGGACTTTGCATTTTGTGATTTTGCGATTCCTATTGCAAAGTTTTTAGGACTTCAATACATCAAAACCTGATATAAAAAATCATGTGTAAATCCAATGGCCCTTATGGCTTGAATCTATGATCCTACTCCTCTTGAGCTTAGAACCTTTCGGGAATACTCGTCGTATCTCCCCTGTTCATCCGTGAGATCTAACGGCCCACAGGACTTCACGAATTCACTTCAGAGAATTCCGACCATCCGTCCTTCCCCTGAGAACTCGTCCTCCTGTGGTTCGACATCGCTATGCCTTCCTTCAACTCCTTCAAAGGTTCAAATCCTTCTGAACTATCCCAGCTTGGAGTCTTTTAGAAAAACCCTTGCACGCACTCCTTGCGGCAGACTTTCAAACGCTTCCAAGTGTTGAAATCCTTCGACTCTGCACACACCTGCAGCAGTAGTATCTCAATACTTCACTCAAGTTCGCAACCCTGAGGCTTCGCTCAGCCTGCACACTCCTTGCACGGCTCCTGTGCCCAACTGCACTTCTGTGGAAATGACAACAAAAGATTTCTCTCCTGAGCTTTCAAAGACAATCCTCTGAACACCTTGTCGATGCACTCCTTGCGGACAATTCAACTGCACTCCTTGCAGGAACTCTTGCTCAGGTAGAGAAACAATTGAAACTCATTCCTCTCCTCTTTCCTCTCAGATTTCAAACATTCAACAAGAAATCATTCATACATAGCATAAAAGAAATTGCATGACAGAAAGAGTAAAACATTCATGAGCATAACATTCAAAGATGCATACACAGAGAATATATGAACACCATGAGTCTGAATCACAACTTTCTTGTATAAATTTAGAACTTTTGTACATGGAGTCTGCTACACAGCTCTCTTCTTCTCTTCTATGCTCTTCATACACTCTTCATACTCTAATGTTACAATACACAAATGAGGGTGTCTATATCCCGTTTCCCTCTTACGCTCTAAAACTGTCTAATCTACACATTCAATTCTATCTACCTGCATTAACTACTATAAATGCCTCCTACCTACTAAGGACGAGAGAAAATCACTCAAGGTCCGTTTACATTATACAAGTGCGCCTCCACTTGATATTTCATTAATGGTTCAAGATATTTCAAAATTTTGTGTTGGTCGCTTTTCCAGTTGTCCGTTGTCTCCGCGCTGGCTCGCTTGAGATGCTCCTGCATCATAAAACAATTATAATAACAATTTTTTTGTTTGTTTGTTTTATTATAAAGAATTTCCTTTTTTTATAATAACAAAAAAACATATATTGTTTGTTTATTATAAAAGTTTGTTTTTATTTCTTTTGTTTTATTATAAAAATAAATATATACAAAAATAATAATATGTATATAATAATAAAATTAGGTCAAGACATAATAAAATAAATAAATAAATAAATATATATATATATATATATATATATATATATATATATATATATATATATATAATTAAGATTAAAAATAAAAATTAGAAACAAATTATAAAAATAAAACCAAACAAAGACAAATAAATTGCAAATGGACTTTTTTTATAAATTCCTAAAAACAATATGAACACATGTTTTTGCGATTTTATGCTAGGCAAGAAATCAACGATGAAACAAACGTGCGCAACAACCACGACAAGAGGTATTAGATGCATTTTATTTTTTACTTTGTCACATTTGTCCTTCTTTCTACATGTTATATTTTCAAACATCTCACAATTTTTCATGTAGGCTTTGGACTAAGTTTTTTCAAGAGCGCGGTTGATCACATCTTGTTGTTGAAGTGATTTTCAAAAATCACAAAAACTTTTGAAAAAAGACATTCTTTCTTGACTGCTTGAAGGAGTTGTTACTCATCATAAACATCATGACGTTTGTTGTTACACATAAAAATTTTCATAAACCCATTTGCGTCATGAATGTCTTCCTTCATTTCTCCTTCAAAGCAGATTGGTCATCCTTGTGTTGAATCCCATGTTCCATTGAATTATCCTTCATGACTTTGCACACGCCTATCTTTCTGAGTCACATACATCTCTTTAGCTTTTTTAGTTTAGTTTTCCTTGTCAATAAAACTATCCAGCTCCCTTTCCATGACTACATTGCCTTTCCATACACACTGTTTCTACTGAGATCTTTTCATTTATAGTCGTACCGCTCTTTTTATCATAACTTGCATTGATTGATGTGGGATTCCTTAAGGCCCACCTTTCAACAAGTCTTTCCCCATCGACCTCAACACATTATCTGGGATATAAACTAGAGTCCATTTTGAGTACGTGGAGGCTTGCATTCCTTAATGGAAAGTTCTCTCACTGACAATCATGGGAATACATAAATTTCCCTTGATCGTTAGATCTTGCAAGTGTATCGACATCAGTTCATTCGTTCAGACTTTGCAAGATGTACTCAGGTACCTTGGTACTCATTGATATCAATGATGAGTTGCCTCACATTGGTTAACGACATTCATCATTGGTCGGTAATCCAATGACTTCTTTTCATGCTCGACATCGACACATTTATTCACATGATTAGAATTGTACCAGCAGATTTAGCAGCAGGTGAAGACTATACACTTTTGATGACTCTATCAACAGTTACAACATCATGACTTCATCCATATGAGAGTACCACAGTTCCACTTTCATGCTTTCTCTTTTCCATGATTCATTCAACAACAGTTCAGATTCCTCCACTTCACATTCTCTGATCCAGTAGACAACAGTCGCCGCTACGACACCAGTCACGTTTCACATGATCCTGCAGTAGTGACATATTCCACGCTTCAACAGTTGCATCATCCATATTCCTATTGCATAGTTCATTAACATTTTGGGTAAGTGGAGGTATGCTATTTTCTAATCTTTAATCATGTAATTCCTCAACTTCTAGCAATGAATAATTTGGAAAATTCCTTCACCAAGTTCCCTTTACTTTTCAGTTCTATGAATTATGCCACGTTGCATGAGGACATGCAACCAGTTCAGTTGGGGGGTAGGGGAATTTATTCACTATCATCACTCCATTTTCCCACTACCATCATTCCATTTTTCATCTCATTTACCAGTTATGAACATTTCTTTTCCAACATTTATTTTCCAACGATACTTTGTTGCACTTTGCTTCATAAGAAATGATATACATATTGGCATGATTCACAAATATAAAAAAAAATGGCTTTCTTATACTTAGTGATGTTTCCTTATGCACATTGATAGCATATATTTTCCAGTAAAAATATGGGAAAATTATTATCATAACAACAAGAGAACAAATAATGAAATGAATGTTGTTAACACAAGAACCAACATTCTTTATATTCATGGTTGACACACAAGAACCAACCATAAGAAAAAAATTAGTTGTTACTCATGTAAATCCCATCCTGGAAACATTCATTATCATCACTCAAAGCCAACATTCAGATGCCAAAATTTCTTGAGAAGATCCATGCATGGTTGCATGAGGACATGCAACAAGTTAAGTTGGGGGGTATGTTGGGGCTCAGAAATGTCCTATTTTCATCCACCTTTCCCTTCATTATTCTTCACATTTCATCGCCCCATTAACCTTTCATGAAATCATTTTCATAAATACATTTGGGTTTTACCTTATTATTTTCCACTTTATTCATTTTAGTATTAAAAGTGAATTTGTGATTAAATGTTAGAAAATCGACATGTTTTCATATACATCTCAAAAATGTGTAATGTGTAGGAATATGAGAAGGATTAATTCAAAAGGACTTCTCGAATACTTCCTCCACCATTTAAATATTTGAGGAGATAATTCAATCCCATTCCAAAGAGAAGATCATGGAGATTTGGTTGGAATATCTTATCCAATATATATGAGAGATATGTGTGAGGATTTGAAGGGATTATATTTTGTAATAATGGGAAAATAGTTGAGATAATAATGGACCTGTAATTATGAGATGGTTATCTTATCTTCAAGGCTCTCATGTATAAAATATAGTTCTCTCTCTTCATGACGAGGTAATTAGGATTCAAGTAGAAGTCTGTAATGAATCTTAGTATGTAGAGTTTGGGTTTTGTAATATTGGAGAAAGGGATTCTTAGTTGATTCAAGCTTTCATTATTGTTTCATGATTTGTCATTTGATTCTTGTAATGTAATTTGATATTGATTTACTGTTGGTGTGAGCTCACACGTGTCATCTTGTTTCTCTTCACATGTTGTTTTTCCTTTGATGCAAGTTTCCATTTCAAGTTAATTTCATCTACGCAATTTCATTTCAGTTGTTTGTTTTAGCATTCAATTCCAAGTCGTGTGTTTTAGCTTCTTGCATTAGATTAATGATTCAATTCTAGTTGTAGATTCAACATTAGATTAGGTTAAATTAGCTTCAATCCTGCATATACCGTTCTTGTGCTTCATAAGTTTACGAACTCCTCAGGTTGACAATTAAATGATTGGGCATTTATTTAATGACAATATTTACCACTGAAAAGGATAGATTGGAGGTTGTGATGGAAAGAGGGTGTCTCAACCGCATGAATGGAATGAAGTTGGGAAATAATTCTAGAAGGACCTTTTCTGAGGAGATTTTCCATTTGATGGGAACTTATGATCTCGGGTGAACCTATTGTGATGCCTTGGAACTTTTGTTGTTGGGCATCCTACTGGAATTGCATGGTTAATTTCTTGAAATCGATGGTGATAGGGATGAGAGTGCATAACCATTCACCACAAAGCACAATGTCAAAATATCCCATGTCAATAGCGAACATATGATATTTCAAGTGGTACTGACCAATTTGTAGGAGAACATTTTCATAACGCCTTGCACATTTCATGGAATCCCCATTGGAAATCATAATTTGGAAATTATTAACTAGAAGAACATAGAAATTGACTTATTGGGCAATGTGGAGATGGATAAAATTATGGGTGTTTCCACTGTCAATGAGAATGATGACTTTTTGGTAATTAATGTAGCCAATTAACTTGAGGGTTTGGAGAGTAGAGAAACCAATGAGTGCATTCAGGGAAATCAATGGTTCAACTTCTAATGGATAGAGGCAAGATTAAGATTAGATGGTGGGAGTAGCTCAGGTACAAGGGAAACATATGCCTCTTCTTCAGAAACATCCTTATAAATATCCATAAAAATATTTGTTCCTTACACCTTTTCCCCAGAAAATACTTGTCATCATAATTATAACAAAGACCCTTGAGTTTGCATTTAACCAATTTTTCCTGAGTCAATTTATGGATCTTGAGGGAAGTGGTAGGAGGGGTGGCAAGGGTGGGTTTAGGGAAAGGAATAAAGGATGTTTTTTGTTTTGTTTGGGAGGAGACTAATTGTTGTGTGTCCTTGACCCATTTAGTAGCTTCCGACCAAGTATATGGGCGATCCATGAGGACATGGGAACATATTTCATCCTTGAGGCCACTGATAAAGCATTCCCTAAAAAAAGCATCTGTCATGCCCTCCGTTCTGAAATCCAATTGCTCAAAGGAATCTATAAAATCTTCCATTGGGCCCATTTGTTTTAGATTGTTCAAATGACCTAAATGATGGGTTTTGTTGTTAAAGAATTCATAAATCTCTACAAAAAAATATTTCCAAGCCACATACCCTTAGCATTCCTTTTTACCCCATTGCCACCATTGCCAACATTCAAGATCCAAATGGAGAACACCATAAAAGAGTTTGTCCAACTCATTAGTAATGTCACGAAAAGAGAAGTAGTGTTCCATTTGGGTGACCTATCCCATGGGATCTGAGCCATCAAATTTGTTCACATCCACTTTAGGAAGACGTAGATCACACTGTAAGTGATTGGATTGAATTTTTTTGGAATTAGATGAAGTATCACCTCTGAGGTGCAAAGGTTGGTCAAATGAGGTAAGGCCTCCAAGAATATTCAATTTGGAAAAGATATAAGCAATAAAGGATTCAAGTTGGATTTCAAGTTGGTGTTCCATGTGGGCGGAGAGGTCCTTCGTCATGTCTTGTTTCAGGTATTCCATTTTGGAATCTATGGTGGAGTGCATGGAGGAAATAATGGTGGAAATATTGGTATTGAGTTGTTTCAATTCCTTTTGGATCACAGAGAGATCCTATGACAAGGCATTGAAGTGAGATTCAAGGTCTTGGATATGGGTGTGGGCCATGGTGAAAGCTGGGGGAAATAGAAAAAGGGAAGGTGGGTCCACACAGAAAAAGGGTTATGGGTGAAGGGTATCAAAACAATCAGGGTGAAAAGGGGAATCCAATGGGATAGGTCCCAAATAAGGGGATCGAGAAGGGGGGTTGGAACCACATGAAAATAAAAAGGACAAAAAATGATATGTATCACTATGATCAATACTAAGAGAGGAATCCAATGGGATATGTCTCAAATAAGGGCAATGGCAGGCCCCAAAATCATTTTTTTTTACTCCTGTGGAGTTATACTCCAATCTGAATAATACTACAGTATTGAAATTCCAAAATTCTTAAAAAGAAAAAATGTGTAGTAATTTCACAACTAGAATGTAGGAAGTAAGGTTGCACGACAATAGATTTTTTCTATTCCTTTTCTATTATGTTTCCATCCCAAGGGTTAGGGTTTTTAGGGTTCCTACAGACAAGGGTTTTCTCTGTGCTATATCTCTCTTATATACATGCGGGTTCTAATAATAGTACTCGACCCAATATCTCAGGACACCAACTAAGGAGGCTAGATTGTACCCTTAGTCATACTACCCAATTACCTAGGTACTAGAGAGTATCTTCCCGAGTGTTGTTCTCGGTGGCACTATAACAGTTAGGTAGTCGATCAATTGATCTAGGGATGGTTTCAGGATAACTGGGAGGCTCTCAATATACCAGAGGTACATGGAAGACCAAGTCCATATATAGGTGTTTTCTAATGCATTGCCACTCGAATGGGTACCAACATGGGTTACAAGGGTGTCCAAAAATGTGAGCTTAAAAACTTGTTGTATTTATTGCATGTATGCTTCCCTAACTGCATATTTGTGCATTGAACAACATATCATTGTAGTTTAAATACGTCATAAAATGTCTCTACACTAAAAACATTAACCCATGGTTCCTTCCATAGAAAGTGCTTTGATACAACTTGTTATGCACCTAGTTATGTTATATTGAGTAGAAACATGAACATCACAAAAGTTACCAATGGAACAACATAATATAGAGAAAAGCACACCAAAATGATACCTTTATTGAAATGGAATCAATTTTCACTTGCCTCTTCAAGGGGGAAACCTCTAGTAGAGCAGTGCACTATTAAAAAAATTCCCAAGACAAAGCTTTCTCATGCCCTTGACTCCTATTTATACTAAATCTATCTACCAAAAGAGAAACATAGAAGAATATCTTTCTAGAAGTAGAATATTCTATTAGGTATTCTTACATTTGACTTGTTCACCTTATTAACTAGGCCTTGTTTATTAATATCGGCCTTTATTACATGGAAAATATATTATTCTACCTATGTGAGGGGTTAGGGAGGTTAGGTCCATAACATCATTGTTGGAATTTGGTTCAAAAGGATATTTGGAAGTTAGTCAAGGACTCCCGCAACACTCTCAATGTGATTCCAACACTTAATTCCTCCTTTCTCACTTTAATCCCTAAATAAGAGTGGGTTTCTCATCCAAAACAATTTCATCTGATAGCACCATTCAACATCATCTACTAGCTAACGACAATAGTAATTTCCCTTTTTCTCAAACCTCTTCTTTATTTCATTATCTCTCATGAAAAAATAGTTATGTGAAGGGGCATTGAATCATGGATAGCGTTATTCTCTCCCATGAGGCTATTCACTCCTTAAAATCGTCTATCACTCCTGGCATGCTCATTAAGTTGAATCTCTTCAAGGCCTTCAATAATCTAAGCTGGTAGTATATGCATTCACTTCTCCTAGCATTTGGACTTAATGAAACCTGGGATAATTGGATCATTTCCATTACTTCTTCTACTTTCATTTGCATACTGATAAATGGGGTACCTTCCAAAAACATTTATCCCTCAAGAGGCATTCACTAGGGAGACCCTCTCTCCCATTTTATATTTTCCATTATGGAGGAAGGCCTAAGTAGTTCTATCAAAGCAACCATTGGAGAAGGATCTCTCAAAGGAATTCCCTTGCATGGTGTGTGTGATCATTTCTATACCAAGCTGGACCGTAAGGCGCAGGCTCAGGGGAGGCAGGCTCAGGTGAGGTAAATTTAGGTGGGGATCTCAATAAAATAGATATTTTATTATTGGCTGGTACTAACCTTTATCCCCCAATCTCACACATTCAATTTTTCGATGACACCATGTTGATGGGTTCCCCCATGGTCACAAAATCCCATCAAATCCTTAGCATTATCAATGACTTTACGCAACCTCAAGTACCTCCACCAACATTGATAAATCCAATATTTTATTTTTGAATACCCCTCATGCCATTCAATATTTTATTACTTGTATCATGAGGTTCATTAGGAATTCCCTTCCATCCAAATACCTTGGTATCCACCTCATTGATAATTCTCTCTGAAACTTCTCCTGGGAGGGGATTCTCTCAACCATTGAAAAACACCTCAGGTTTTGGACCTTCCGCTCCTTAAATATGGCAAGTTGTTTAGTGTTATTAAAATATGTTTTGTAGGAAATTCTAATCTATTTCTTTTGAGCCTTGGAATCCCCTAAATCAGTGCTAAACACCATCAGGAACATTCAAAGGAATTTCCTGTGGCAAGGCACAAAGGAGGGATGGAAATGGGAGCTCATTAATTGGGAATATTTATGCAAGGCAAAGTTGGCCAGGGAATCAGGTCTAAGATATCCCAAACTGCTCAACCAAGTTATGGGAGCCAAAATATGGTGGATATGGATTACAAATCTAGCAGACCTATGGGATGATATGTGACATCAAAAATACACACTTGGGGTCAATGAACTGCATTTGATCAAATGGAACAAATACAAGCATGGATTACTCATTTGGAATGCATTTTAGAAGAATTGCTCCCAGAACTAGGAGCACACTTTTTGGGAAATAAGGGCAGGGATAAATGCGTTATTTTGCATGGATTCCTAGAAACAAATGCCACCATTGCAACAAATGGACCAATTGCTCATTCTACATGCGAGAATGAATCTGAATTGGCAAGTGTATGTGGTGGATTACTAGAAACACTCTACTTCACATTGTTCTTGGAGAGAATGGAAAATCACCCACACATATCTAGGAACCCATGAGAACATCGACCTGGGACCTTGACAACATGAAGAAATGATTCATAAGATCAAGATCGTGCAAGGCCCTAAATTCCTCATATGGGGGCACTCCAGAAAATGGGTCTTCACCATAAAGGTGTAATATCCCCAATAGAGATATGCTAGGATATTAAAGTTTTGTTATTCAATTGATGTGTTTTTAATTGTGTAATTTCATCAAATAGTTTTCATCACATTGATTCATAGTCTTGTAAAGTGTATGAAAACTTTCTTCGAACAATTTGTATGTAATTTAACACCAATCATGAGAAAACACATTACACATAATATACGAGAGACAACATTGACATTTTTATTATGGATAAATATGGAACGCAAAAACATATCTAGTGGTTGCTACAACAACTTCAATACATCATAAAAACACTATAGAACTCAATAAAACTTGGTGTAATGCTAATGTCTCATCAAAATATGGTGTCAAACTATTCCTGGGCTATCCAAGCCTCAAACCCCCACTAGAGACGACGTCGAGTTTTTCCAACACCGACAACAACGATCTAGCCACCCGTGCCCAAGTATCTCAACAAATTGAGTTTGTAGAGGTCCTCGCGGGATGAGTCTGGGTGACAAGTAGGGTCTCATGGGATGCTTGTGTTCAACTAGTGAGGATGTCTCCTATCACACTTCACCAAAAACCTCCCGGTTCTTGCAAAATCTGAGATCGACCTCCTCCAACAAGTTTTACAAATATACTGTGTAATCCAATATACCTCCAACTAAAACAAACCCCAAAGGGAAGATCCATTGGTAATCCTGGATGGATCCTCCTCTTTTCTAGCTAGGGTGGATGTTTCAACACCAAAACCAAACCAACAATGGAAGGGTTTTTCCAAAACCCCATCGAAAACCTTGGCTCAAAGAGCACTCCAAAACAAGAGACCAAATCATCATGCCAAAGTGAAGGGTTACCCCTCTATTTATTCTTCCTCCGAGTCTTCTAGATATTTCCTTTTTTGACCAAATCAAACCCTTACCTTATTTTCCCTCCATTTTTCACTTAAACATTAAAAATCACTTTTTAATGTTAAAGTAATTAATTATTTTATTTTTATCTAATGTCACTGAAGAATTTGTCATCTTTTAACCCAGTGACACTAAATAAATCCATGTGACTCCCTTTTTTCGCTGAATATATCCTACATGAGTTGTATAGGATACTAAGTCACCCTCCATCATGATCAAAAGGAAGAGGACATTAAAATCCTCCCTTTTGATGTTTAGACAACATCGGGAATATATTCTCCTAGATTAATAATTAATAATATAATTATTGATTATTAAATAATATATATAATAAGTAATAAGTAATAATAAATAGTTATTTGTTATACAAGGGACGCATCCTTTCATTGATGGTCACCATATGTTCTCTATATATGGAACACTCATCATTATAATAATACATCAATCTTACATATCATCTCATATGAAAAATCAACATGCTATCAGAGCAGGATTGGGCTTGACTCCCTCACGGAAGGACCTAGAAAAATGAGAGTGGATTATTGTAGTGTAAATTTGCTACTTCATGGTTATAAGAGACATATGGTGAAGGGTAATTCTTGTCATTGCATTCCATACATTGTTGTTTCATAGTGCCTTTGTGGACCTATGAAGGAGGAGTCTGGAGGTTTAGATGGTATCATATCTCCACTGCTGCATCAGGAGCCAAATATGTATGCCTCAGCTTCAAAGGTATTGGTTGGCCTTAGAATCGACGATGATGAGTTAAACAAAAGATCAATAATCCAAAAGTATCTAAAAGTTTCCATGGTGGAAGTTATGAGGAACAATGAAGTTGTTTTCAATGAAGATCAACATCACTAGGACGACACCAACACTGCGTTGAAAGCTATAGGTATTGTATTTGTTAATTCAAAGAGCGAAGGATGTAGAGGTCCTATGTTGAAGGCTTGGCTTTAGAAACTATCAACGGAGAGTAGATATTTGATCTCTTAGATGTTAATCCCTCATATTTTCTTCACTATGGGATATTGAGCACTTGGCGGACCCGTGCGATTATAGTGCAGTGTCGTTGGTCTACAAGATGTGATACCACGGTGGGAATGAGTAGAATCCATCATCCCACCATGGGTAAACAAATAGGGCACCAAAAATATGGTTGTTGATAGTTTATGTGGAGCATGGAACTCTGTCTTTCAAAGCTTATCTAGATGGAGTTATGATTGTTGATGAATATGCCATTGGAACGTGTCTTTTACTAAATGACTGGTGTTTGATATCTTGTGGAGTTAAGATATCTTGTGAATGAGATTTCAACACAGTTAAGTCACTGGAATTGGAATTTGTTGTTCACTTAGACCATAAATAATGTTGTTCGATAAATTTGGTTATTTATGAATGGGAAGTTGTGAATATACGAGAAAAATCATTCAACGTTTCTAATTGAAGATCATTCTGAATGAAATCTATATTTTAAATTAATCAATTTCAGAAATAAAGTGATGATGAAATTGTTGTTATTGTGTGTCCACATAGTTTATTTGGTTTATGTGAAAGAGGGCACAAGATTGTGGTGTTTTATGTGTACAATATTGTAGCATCACAAACAATATTGTAGTCAAACTAGCATGTTGCAGGATTGGGATTTGTGTAAATGTGGTTGTAGGGGTGATGAAGTCATTATGGAAGGAAAATTGGTGTAGGATAAATTCATGGAAACTCCCATGGTAATAAATCTGAAGAAGATGAGAGAATCTGATTTTGATCTAATAGACCCCTCCACGTACCGGTAGTTGATTAGCTCATTGATGTATTTGGTTAATACCAGACCCAACATTTTCTTTGTTGTGAACACGTCGAGCCAGTTCTAGGTGGAATCGATACATGAGCATTGGATAGACACAAATCACATTTTGAGATATTTGCATGGAACACTAAATTATAGTTTAAGATATGTCTCAAACAATGATGTACAATTGCAGAGATAAACAAATTTTGATTGGGAAGGGAGTGCAAGTGACATAAAGAGTACTTCTGGTGTATGTTTTAGTTTGGGATTTATTATGATATATTGGGCTAGCAGGAAACAAAAATATGTCACACTCAACACTGCAAAGGAAGAGCATATTGCAACTTATGATGTTGTTTATGTTTGAGGAAGCTTCATGAGACATTCTCCCCGGAGGGTCCTATATGGACTAGTAGGAGGGAATGTGGAATTCATCTTGACGTGCCTCAGATGGTCAGATGAAGGAACCAATACATTTATTTCATGAGGAAACCTCGAGGGAATGTGGACTTCATCCTGACATGCCTCAGATGGTCAGATGAAGGAACCAATACATTGGTTTCACGAGGAAACCTCGATATGTCTTAAGGGGATTTTTTTCCATGAGGGAACCTCGATGTGTCCTAGAGATGTTTGAGGTAGGGATAAAGAGGGATTACAACATTCCTTACAACCCTCAACAGAATGGGGTCGTGGAGAGGAATAAAAAATCTATTGTTGAGGTAGTCAAGGTAATTATTCATGATCAACATTTACCTATGTTTATGTGGGCATAGGAATCCATGACTGCAATGTATGTTAATAATATAATTCCTCATAAGACTATGTGGAACATGACTCTCGAGGAAGCCTTCACCAGAGTGAAGCCTGAGGTTGGAAACTTCGGGATATTTAGATGTCTAGTATGCATTCATGTACCCAAGAAGAAAAGGACCAAGCTAGACCCTTCAGGCTGAAAGGGTACATTTGTGGGATAAAATGAGTCTTCGAAGGAATACTGAATCTACATCCCTAGTCAGAGATAGATTAAGGTGAGAAGATATGTTATATTTAAGGAGGAGGTATCCTTCAGGAGATCTAGAGGATATCACATTGAGATTGATAGTGGGAGACAAGAAGATATGGTTCCTTCTCCCCCTCACCCTCCAGAAGTTCAAAGATAGAGCAAGAGATCTTATATATATTCGTGTTATGTCATAGCTATGAACCACATCATTGATTCTGAGCCATTGTGTTATGAGGAGGCATCTATTTAGACAGTATGGAGATATTCCATGATGGAAGAGTATCATTCCATCATGAATAATGACGTGTGGGATATTTTTCCAATACCTAAGGGGAAGTCTATAGTGACTTCCAAGTGGATCTATAAGATCAAACACACTACTGACGGAAGAATTGAGAAGCACAAAGTGATATTTATTGCTATAGGATTCTGTCATGTGGAGGGAATAGATTATGAGGAGAAATTTTCTCCTATTTCTCAATACACTTCTATCTGAACGATTAATTCCCTTGCAACATCCATGGGTTGGATACTACATCAGATGGATTTGAAGAAAGCCTTTCTCAATGGATATATTGATGAACAAGTATACATCAAACAACCAAATGGTTTCATAATACATGAGAAGGAGTCTCATGTGTGCAGGTTGAAGAAGGCCATGTATGGACTCAAGCAGGCACCTCGGGCTTGGAATGTGAGGATTGATGGACATCTGATGAGTTTGTGGTTCATCAAAAGTGTTGCTCATCCTAATCTGTACTACAAGACTATTAATGGTGAATCCATGATTTTGGTCCTCTACATTGATGATTTATTCCTCACCAGTATCGAGATCCTTATTGTTGAATGCAAGTATGTGTTGGCCTTTGAGTTTGAGATGAAGTACCTTGGTATGATGCACTACTTCTTGGGACTAGAGGTGTGGCAGAGAACTGGTGAGATATTCCTGAGATAGGGTAAGTGCACAATTGATATATCGAAGAAGTTTTGGATGCTTAACTGTAAGCTTGTGGCTAGACCAATGGTGATGAATCTAATGTAACTAAGTGTGAGTTCTTCCGATTCCGACAAGATTGATCTGACCCCGTATAGACAACTGATTAGATCATTGATGCATCTGGTTTACACTAGACCATATATTTTCTATGCCATGAGTGCACTTATCCAATTTATGATTCAACCAAGACACACACACTAGATTGTTGCGAAGCATGTGTTGAGATATTTGCGAGGCACAATTTCACATGGTATGAGATATACTTCCATTATTGACATGAGATTGCAAGGATATACTGACTCTGATTGAGCAAGGAGTGCAATGGACAATAATTGCACCTTCGGGTATTGCTTTACTTTAGGATTTTCCATGGTTTCCTGGTGTAGCAGGAAATACACTTTTGTGTATTTGAGAAACACATAGGCATAGTGTTATCACTGAAATTTCGTCCGCACAGGGCGACAAGAACTCAACATCATCAACACAGAAAAACAATCATCCATGGCACAAGGATTAACTCCACAGCACATCAAAAGGGC
>JZKD02S1718680.1:649750-661629 GCA_000966675.3 Picea glauca
CATTGATCCATCTTCATCTATGCATTCTCATCAAGGACAATACATATTATATTACATAAATCATCAATCAATCAATCCTTTGACATCAATCAATCACTTTACATCAATCAATCAATCCATTGGCATCAATGACAACATGATCCAACACCTCCAAAGTCTTGTTCTAGATCAGAAGATCGCCAAATAACACTAGTAAGAACTTCCTCAAATTGTTTTTTAAGATATGGTTCATACATGACTCGAAGGTAGCGGGTGCGTTAGTCAGCCCAAAGGGCATGACTAGAAACTTGTAGTGCCCATAGTGAAACTTTAAGGTTGTATTATGGATGTCATCATCTCTAACCCTGATCTGATGGTACCCTGATCAAAGATCAATATTAAAGAAGTATACCACCCCATGTATCTCATCTATAAACTCATCGATTTGGGGTATTGGGTACCAATTCTTGATGGTATTTTTGTTCAATTCCCTACAGTCAATGCACATCCTCATCATGCCATCTTTCATATTTACCAGTACTATTGAAGAAGCGAAGGGACTAGAGCTAGGTTGGATGTGTCCCATCTCTGGAATATCCTTTATGGCCTTCTTTATATCATACTTAAACTTCTCCAGGTGTCGATATAGTGTGGTGATCACAAGTTTTTCCCCCTCCTCTAGTTCAATGACATGCTCAAATCCCCTGCCAGGTGGCCTCCCTGTTGGTAGTGGTATGAATGAATTTTCATGCTTTTCAATAAATGAATTTATGTTCTCATGATAGTGTTGGTGATATTTTGATGGATTTTCCATGGTGATCAAGAACTATGTTGTGTAATCCACAACCTTGTGTCTAAAAAGGGCCTCAATGCGTTGGTTAGACACGATCCTGGGGAAACTATCAACATAACTCTTAGGATGACTCATTTTCCACCTTTTCCCTTGAAATCCATACTCATGTCTTGATAGTTCATGTGGATATCTCTGAATGAGTACAACCATTAAACTACTAGCACCACATGGGTGTCTGCCATATCTACGACATAAATGTCATCGATCAACGTATAGTTTCCCAATGTTACTTCCAATACCATGATCCTCTGAGTACATGCCATGTTGCACCCATATGAAAATACCACATTGAATCCCTCAAAGTCCTCTGCAGGAATGTGCCTCCTGGTGACTAGTGAAAAATAAATGAAGTTGTGGGTGGCCCCACCATCAATCATAGTTGTAACCCTTCGCCCCTGCAAAATTCCTCTAACCCTGAAGGTGTAATATTTGGGAAGTCCTAAAATTGTGGCAATAGTCACTTCCTTGGTGCTCTCCTACAATGGTGCTTTCTCTGTAGCATCGAGGTGTTATGGCTCACCACTATTTTTTCCAATTCCCTCATCATCACCGTCATCCTCCTCGTCAGAAACCACCTCAATGTAATGGAATTTGTTAGCACTAAGAATCACCCTCAGACTACTAGAGGATAAGCCCAATACCCATCAAAATGAAAATGGATTAAAATGGATCGAGTAGGTGGATCAACAAGACTTTAAAGAAAGGAAAATGCAATAGATATCACTGCAGATCAATGATGGAAAATTTGGCTATGGAGTCATAAATGGTCTGCTCATTGAAGGCATTCAATCTCCCTATTAAACAAAAGATTTGTATAATGGAGAAAATAAGAATAAGGGAATAACATAAAGATGAATATTCGCTAAGAAGAGATCATCTTTGCACAAAGAATTTAGATGTGTCTGAACAATAAACAATGATAAATAGGCAATCTTACAGCAGATCCTCTACTGCATCAAGAATCTATGAATCAAAGGAAAATTTTAATCCTTAAAATCAACAATACGTTCAAACAATATGAAGAATAGAACATAGAACATAGAAGACAAATCTAATGAAACAACTCATATGAATCTTCAATAACATACAATTTATAGCTGCATGCCCCTCTGGCTTACAAAATGAAATATACAGTCATAAACATTTCAAAACCTCCTCTGGTCTTGGGCCAAACCCCTACCTCTTTGTTTACATATCATTCATCTGATGTATTTATAGTCAAAATAGTAGACATGTCTTGCTTCTTGGGCGCCTCTTCTCCAATGTCAAATGTCTTCTCTTGTTTGTCTTGTTCCTTCTGTCAAAAGGAAACTCTAGTCAGTATGGGCCTGTAGGAAAAATTGCCCTCTGTGGTACTACGGGCTAACAGTTTTCTGTCTCCTCGCCCAAACCCTCCATGCTTCCATTTAAGGGGGTAGTCTATTTTTCAACCACCAGTCCTTATTTCATTGACTGATTTCTCCTTGGGATCAGGATGAGGCCTAACGCCTAGTTTGTTACCACACACTACTCTTGGATTGAGCCTTGTTTCCTACGTGTAAAACCAGGTTTGCGAAATCCTCTGTGTGACTTTGGGACAAAAATCACAGGGTAGACCACTTATTTGGCTTCGATTTAGCTGGATCTAACTATTTGAGAGTGAGATCTATGAAGTCATATTTATGATCTCTGTTCTTTAGCAATTGTAGCCTCTCTAATGGAAGAATTGGGTTTTCTGAGTTTACTCGAGAACCAATTTTTTTTTTAATCTTAGCTTCTCATGTGACTGGGGGATGAAAACCATGTGCTTGGGGTCTTCAGGCTTCGGGCGTTTATACACTGAAGGTATCAGTTTCTCCAAATGTCCGAATAATGAAATTATTTCAAAGATATATGGTCCTCGTTGATTTGAGATCAATGATCCATAATTACTTTGGGACTTCAGGACTTCAGGTGATATTCCTTTCTTACTTGCTGCAAAGATCGACGGTTCTTGTTGGTTTGACATCAACGGTACACAAGTCCACAATTACTTTGGGAGTTTGGGATTCGGGCCTTTTAAATGCATAGTTCTTACAATCCTCTAGAGTGTTGTATCTCCAAAGTGAGAGATATGCCTCCATGGGGCCTCTTGTTTTGGATGACTGAGATTCACTTCGGAAGTTCAGGCTTCGAGAGTTTAATTCTGCTTTCTCGCGCAATCCTCTAAAGTATCGTATTTTTGAAGTGCTAGATATTCTTGCACGTGGCCTATTTATTTGGACGACCAAGATTTACTTCGGAACTTCGGGTAATTCTTTCTCTATTGCTTCGCTCCGCAAACCTTCCAGAGTGCTAAGTCTTTGAAGTGAGAAATCTGGTGTTGTGTTTCCTCATTGATGGACAGTCCAGATGAAATCCGATCTTCGGGCCTTCAATATTCATTTACTCACTCAACTTCTTCTTTTTTCCTGATGGAGTACGAGATCACCTGACATGCATTCCTTTATTGAAGATCAATGACCACGAGTGATTGAAGAGACTCAACTTGCTCACTCTTTAATTTCCTTCCCGATCTCCACAAAGAGAAAATGCTCATTCGTAGTGGGATTGATATCCACAGTTGATATGTTGATATAGAAAGATCAATGATCTTGAGCGATTGTGAGCTCACAACTTTCACAAACTTTAATTTCCTTCCCAATCCCCATAATGTGAAGATGCTCGTTCGTAGTGGGATCGATATGCACCGTTGATATGTTGATCTAGCAAGATCAATGATCTTGAGCGATTGCGGGCTCACAACTTGAAAAAACTTTAATTTACTTCCCAATCCATGCAATGCCTCCCCGCTGTTGATATTTCTCCAATGAGATCTTACGGTCGTGACTTAATCTTTGCTTGATCTGATGGATGATCATTGAACTCATTTGTTTTCTATTTCAAGCCCAAAATGGATTTCTCTGAATGATGCATTTTGCTCATAGTTTTTCTCTACACATACAACATACTTGACCGACCTGTCTTTATCAACCAGAAGAGGAAAAACTTATAGGAAGGAAAGAATAAAAGATAGAGACTCGACAGAGGTGTAGATGTAGGTCTTAAAAATAACTACATATAACCCATGACAACTTTATGTGCTAACAAAATTTACCCTTGCCCATACATCGATGACCTGGTTCCCATGTATCTTTTCAACTGTAGCAAAGATTCTTCCACCTCATCTCTCTTTGAGTCTCCTCATCCATCCTATCCTTCCCTATCCATGTCTTATGGGGAGGATTTTTCACCTAAATTTTCTGTGGAATAAAGGTTTTTTCCAATGTCTTCTTGGGGGATGTGTCATACATATCATGGGTCTTCATGATAGTTTCATGTAGTGTGTTTGGCCTGAAATCCTTCACCTAACCTCTTAAGAGTTCAGTCAAGCCCTTCATTAATAACATCACCAGTCTCTACTCAAAAATATTAGACACTGACTGCCATCCGTTGGAACTTTGTGACATAAGCCTCTAGTGTACATGTCTGCCTCACTGTGCCAACACCAAAACGTGGATCTAGGGATCCTTCTTATCAAAAATTTCCATCAATATATGGGTGAAGTCCTCGTATGACATGATGTTGGCATGCCCTAATGTCACTTGCCCATGGTACCACCACTCATGAGCTTCTCCATCCAATTAAAGGGTGGAAAACTCGATTTCCTCAGTCGTTGTCATCGGATTAAGCTACAAGTAAGTGTCAAACTTATGTACCCATCCTTGTGTTGTGCACCTATCATATCCGTCAAAATATGAGATAGCCATCTTCCCCAATTTGCACAGAAGATCAAAATTTTGTTGACTCTCGCCCATCCTAGGATTGTTCCTCATCTCAAGGTTGTAGTAGGCGTTGTAAGACATGGCTTCCTATGATATTTCTTATAGCAACTGATACTCCTTGAAGTAGGTGCTGACCTCATCAGTCAACCCCTGTTATTCATGTGCTCTTGTAGGAATCTCCTCAAGGAATGGTGGCAATAATGGTTTGGGTATATTTATTCTACCTTTTTGGAGGGTAATTTTTTCTAGAATGTGGGTATTGATACCCTCTACATGATTCGTACCTCCTTTGTGGCTGCCCTCTGCACGGTTCCCATTGGCCCCTCCATGGTTTGGGTTTGTCTGGCTATCGGTAATGAATTGTTTCATGATTTTCATTAATAATTCCTACAACCTAGCCATTTTTTGTTTCCCATTGGCTATGGTTTCTAACAGTTGTAAGTTCCTATCCTTAGTATGATCCCCCATAACTCCTTCTAATTCTATCTCTTTTGATGACTATGATCTTGGGATGGGTTGTCTTCCATGTCCTCTAGTTTTCCTTGGAATCAATACCTCAAGAAATCATAGGTTGGAAATATCACCAACTCTAATACCAATGCAATATCCCAAATATAGATCTTCTAGGATATTAAAGGTTGGTTGTTCAATTGATGTGTTTTTAATTTTGCAATTTTGTCAAACAATTTTCATCACGTTGATTCATAGTCTTGGAAAGTGTATGAAACCTTTCTTCAAACAATTTGTATGCAATTTAACACCAATCATGATCAAAAAAATTGCACGTAATATATGAGAGACAACATTGGCATTTTTATTATGGATAAATCTAGAACATACCAAAATATCTAGTAGTTGCTACAATAACTTCCATACATCAGAAAAACAATATAGAACTCAATAAAACCTGGTGTTATGCCAATGTCTCATCAAAATATGGTGATGAATTGTTGTCTGGTATATCCAAGCCTCAAACCCCCGCTAGAGGCAATGTTGAGCAACTCCAACACCGATGACAACGATCTAGCCGCCCATGCCCAAGTATATTTACAACTTCAATTAGAGGTCGTTGTGGGGTGAGTGTAGGTGACAAGCGGGGCCTCGCACAAAACTCGTGTTCAACCAGTGAGGATGTCTCCTGTAAGGCTTCCCTAAAATGCTCCTAATACCTGCAAAATATGAGATTGACCTCCTCTGACAAGTTTCACAAATCTCTTGTGCAAGACGATATACCTTCAACTGAAACAAACCCCAAATGGAAGAGTCAATGGAAATCTTGGATGGATTCACTTATTGTCTATCTAGGGTGGATATTGCACCACTGAAACCAAACCAACAATGGAGGGGTTTTTCCAAAACCCCAACAAGAACCTTGGCTCAAAGACATAGATGATTTTAGGGGCTAAATTTTGCAAATGGTCTAATTTTCCATGGTTTTTCCCAAAAAACGATTCACCAATTTTCATTTTTTCTAAATTTTTTTTTCCCAAATTCCATAGAATAAAATTATTTTACCTTAAAAAATATAATTTTTTTATAGAAACTATATAAAATCCTTAGAAATTTGAATATTTTTACAAAACTATTGCCAAACATTTCACATGTTTCATATTAATGACTAGTAATATTAGCCCAGGTTTCTACATTTTAATATAAATTTCCATCGTTAAAATTATCCCTGCTCAAAGAGAACTCCAAAACAAGAGATCAAATCGTCACACCAAAGTGAATTGTTACCCCTCTATTTATTCTTCCTCCGATCCTTCTAGATATTTTCCTTTTTGACCAAATGAAACCCTTACCTTATTTTCCCTCCATTTTTCACTTAATCATTAAAAAACAATTTTTAATTTTTAAGCAATTAATTATTTTATTGTTAATTAATGTCACTTTAGAATTTGTCATCTTTTAACCAAATGACACTAAATAAATCCCTGTGCCTCCTTTTTTCCACTGACTATATCCTATGGGAGTCGTATAGGATACTAATTCATCCTCCATCATGATCAATTGGAAATGGACATTAAAAAAGGAATCCTATGGTTTAAAATCCTATTTTCACCTACTACCTAAGGAGAACATCCGGACAAAAATTTGGAAGGCCAACTTATGGCCCAAAATAAATACCTTCATCTAGTTGGTGGCCCATAGGAGAATATTAACTTAGGAAAACCTATGGAAGCATGTCTTTATTAGTTCCAATGTCTATCCCCTTTGCCTCCAGTATGAGAAAACCACGAAACATTTGTTGTGTCATTACAACTCCAAACTATGGGATCATGCTTCCCAAATAATGCGAACCATTGATTTCCATAGGGAAAATATCATTGACACAATTGATAGATAAATATTCTCAGCCTTTAAAATCCCTGTTCTAAATCAAGTATGGTAGATTCTTTCAATATTTCTACTATAGCATCTTTGGAAAGATACAAATCAGAGAATTTTCCACTTAGCTAATCTTTCATGGCAAACCATCTAGTCCAAAATTCAAGACAACATTAAGGAAACTGTCTAGAAGAAAAAATGGAGTGAAGATGACCTATCCTGTGATCAGTCAGAAAGGTGTATTCTAATCCAATGGAATCTGTTGGCACAGGGGCAGACCCAGGGTTCAACGCTTAAACAATGCACCAACAAAACCCTAACTACTGGCCCTTTCAGAAACACCTGCAAAGTAGGTGAAGTCTTGCCCGAGGTAGAGGCATGGGGGGTTGCATGACTCAAGTGTCTAAAACCTAGTTGGGACACATATTTGTGATCACAATACTTAATAGATCATTGAGTAGTTAACATTCATTAGTCTTTAACCCTTTATTCACATCGCAGGTAAAACCCTAATTATAGAACAACGCAATATTCAATAAGATCTAAGCATATTTGACCATTTAGCACATAACATCAACAAATTTAGCATTCAGCCAGGTTATTAGAACTAACCTACTATATTAGATGCATCTAACGTACATAAATATTCAACACTAAGCATAAATCACATTAATGACACAAAGCAATTACAACACAGGATATACGTGGTTCACCCCCAGCGTGGGGCTACGTCCACCAACTCTTCTTCTCTTTATTATCTTCTTTCAATGCACAGAGCCAAAAAACCAACTCTTCATAGGACATGATATCTGTGTGCACCTCGCCAGATTCTTCTTCCCTGAGCTTGGCACAACACATAGCCTTCTTACAATCACTTGCACTTAGCTCTGCAAGTTCTCAACACATAGTATGCACAAAGCATTTACAACTATTTGCACTTAGCTCACTAGCTTACAACTGATTTAGCACCCTGTACTTACATCACCAAGCTACTTATTTATGCTTTACAAAAGGGTCCCAACCATGGGTAAACCCATGGGTCAACATCTCATACCAATTACATAAGACCTAAACCCAAAAGTCCCACAAAATGGGGTGAGATCCCGCGATCTTCTTTTCGCCCGGCGCTTTGTCTTCAACCAGCCTGTCGAAGTCCCACAAATGGTCAAACACGACCAAGGTTCTCCAAAACTTGGTCGAGGGCCAACATGCCCCCAATACTCACATGTGACTCATCCCAAGTCACTCTGATTTGGGAAACTCTGCTTTGAAGTCCTTGAGCTTGGCTCGAGTTTCTTCGACTTGTTTCGCCAGAGCCTTCTTCTCGACAAACTCTTGAATAAATTTCTTGGTCACCAGTCCTTCCAATTGTTGTTCCACCGTGGTGACTATTTTTTCTAGCTGTGCACCTTGTCCCTCAATCTCCTTGAAAAGTGTGAAGGATTCATCTTGCACTGGCTATAGCCTCTGGGTCACTTCCATGACTTAACTCTAGATGGCATGGACCTGTTGTTGAACGATGCGCTATTCCTAGGACCTTTTCATCCTATTGAATACTAGCAACGACTTCAAATGTGCTTGTACTATCGTTGCTTGTTTCTTTTCCTTCTGGAGTTGTGACTCCAATGTCCTTAGTTCTGGATCCTCTGCAAGGTGATCATAGGTCTTCGCACTTCGACTACTTAATTTCTTTCATTCTAAGGCCAATGCCTTGATTCTTTCTACTATGCTCTGAGTATTTTCTTCCCTCTGATCATGCACTTCCTGTGGAGTGCTTGGTATGACTTGCAGTTCCAGTTCTTCCACTCATTCTTGAAGCTACTGAATAGCTTCAACACGCTTCTCCACTTGGCTCTCCACTGTGTCTTCTTCTATCTATGCAAGGCCCGACACAGAGAAAAGTTCTCTCGTGACTGCTTCTTCAACTCCAATATGCTCTACGAGCAACTACTCTTTTTCCTTTTGGATATGCGTTTTATCCTCTGCAAACTTCACCTAGAGGACATCTTTCTCTTGCTGCGCAATCTGATGTTGCTCTAGGGCTTCTTTTTTTGCTTGCTTTAATGCCTTTGTGGCTTTCTCCTTTTCCTCCTGGACCCAATGAAGGCAAGCCTCTATCAAATATACTAATCTGCAAAGCTAGGCAGGCTCATATCCTACTTCTATGTCTCCTACTGACAATGGTGCAGTAGACACTACGTGGCTTGAATAAAGAACCTGTTGTACCCCTTTGAGATTTGCCTTGATCCTGTCAAACATTATCTCCTATTTGGGTTTGCTTCACTGCAAAGTGTCCTCTGAGGTATCTGATACGACGACGATGATGAGGTCAATATCATCTACCGTGAGCACAGTCTGAAATGGAGGTTTATTGGATTTTGACTTCTTTCATGATGAAGGTTTCTTCAAGGAACTCTTTCTTTTCTTGTATGTCTCAGCCTCCATGATGGGATCCTTAGGCATTGTTACTTCGCCATGTTCCTATTTTTTTTCTTCCCCTTCATCCTCTTCTTTGTCTACTTTGTCATCTCCTCCTCCTTCAGGTGAATCTGGTGTAGTTTCTTTTGATGTGTTTTTCAATTCATGTACCTCTTCCTTCTTTTTCTTCCTGCTACTATTGGGTCCATCATACTCTTCTCAGGTGACTATAGGAATTTCGATGAGGTCAGGGTCATAGAGTTATGTCTGTTCGACCAGTACAAGGAAATATGCAGGACATTCCTTGGTTATTTCTTCCATGTCCTCCTCTATGAGTTTTTAATAGGACTGGAGCTCTTCCTTGTGTTCATCCCCACGCACAATGATGTAAATGAAATGTCTATCTACGTGGAACTTCACAAGTGGCCTAGACCTTTGCAGGGTATTCAACGTCATGCAAGGGAAAGATTCAATGGCCCTCTTCAGCTATAAAAAATATGTATGCAACACCGCATTGGATTGCCATTATTTTTCCATGTCACTCGAATACCAGAGTGTAGTGAACTTCGTGGCCAGTGGTTCAAATGACTCAATTTCAAGGAAGATTTCTCCTTTCGGCATCTCCCAAGCAATGAAGACAATGAGAATCAACAACCAACTAAAATGAAACTCATAGCCCTGGCCCTGTGCTTCACAACAATATTGCTCCAATTGGTTGATGAGGTAGCTCGCCTAGTTCATTTGCATCCCTTCGACACATTTTCCTGCGAGGTCGACGATGAACCCCATGACCTACGTTGGTTTGTTCTTCCTGACGAGATTACGAGTGATCAACTAGAAATCTAGGTGCACTAAACCATTCTGGATGGAGGCTACCTTGTATCCCCATTTCCCTTTCTCTACATCGTCGTAAGTTTCTTTTATATGCTACACCAGGGTGCGATCTGCAGCCTTTCTTGGGTAAAAATCCTGAGGGTCGGGTCCTTGCATGCTTAATCCAGTGATTTGATGGATCAACGCTAGATCTACTGTGATGCACTGATCCAACCATAGGTAACCACCATGGTAGCATGAAAGGAGGAGTTTAACACACACGTTAACCTTCCGATGTCTGCCGAAGTGTGGTATCTTCATCACATTGAAGATGGTTTATCTTGCACTGTCCATAGTCCACAACTGTGGGATTATTTTCAACTTCTTCCCCATTGTCTTGGTCAAGTACTTGTGTGGTGAGAGCATGCCATAGTTCTTGCGGTCTTCTAAGTTGATGTCACTAATCTTTAGCTTCATAATCTATCCTAACTGCAGTCCAATTGCACGTATCCCCTTCGGGAGGTACACAGTAATCAATGTATAGTCGAAGTCCCTCGGGACTCTATCATGACTAACCATGCCAAACAGAGGCAGGATATAGTCGGGCAGGATTGATGGGATGAGATTCTCATTTTCCAAGTCGTCACGATGCTTTCTCCATTTCTCTATCGTAGTTCGGGATGGCCCATATCAACGTGCAGTCGATGGGGATGCTTGCATTCCTCTTGTCGATGAGGCTTGTACTCCTGCAGACATGACCTTCTCATCCATGAGGTCTATGAGGATTTCTTCGATGGATTTCTCTATTGTGCTAAGGTCGCCCAACATACACGCTCGATATCAGATATCTCAGGTTGGTGAACAAACAATCAAGGTAGTAGAATGGATGATGAGGTTACAATAAGCACTACGCGAAAGAGATTAGTTCTCTGTGGGCTTGGATAATCACAATTCGTGAAAGTTTCCTCAGTGCAACACTTGACGGGATAAATAGACAACATCGTAATAGAATCCTCCAACGGGCAGGAATGCCTCAATCAATAAATTCCATCCATTATGGCGCAGTCCCAACAGTCCAATGGTGAACGTTTTGATAATAACTATGTTTCTAGCCATTATGGAGCATTGTTCTAATGGTTGAGATGCCTCCAACGGTCATATTGTTTCTCCGTGGCAAAGTGCCAGTGGGTGTTGTTCTGCTATTCCAGTGAGGTTCAAGTTCTGGAATTTTACCTTCTGTGCAGTCCTCTCTGGAACCTCCTGCAATTTTTCTATCTTTGCTTTCTTCTTATTGATATTTCTAGCTTTCTTTCGTGTGATCGATGTCTCTAGATTTCTCTTTCCATTATGGTTCTTATATTTTCTTAACATAGTAACTTTGCACTGTTGAGCATATTTCACAAGGTTCGAGGATAATACTTCTTCTCTTACTGTTTCTAGATTCGGCGCTCTACTCTCTTGCATGGATAGGTTCTTTAAGCCATCTTGTGTTCTTTCAAATTCGACAACTAAGTCTGATCAGGGGATCAAAATTTGCTCAATTTTCAAAGTGCTCGGATTGAGACGAAAACTATGCCATTGCGTCCGTCTTGTTTTCCTGATTCCGGCGGTATATTTATTTTCGCAAATGGAGTCTGTATGGAGGAGATATCGCGATTTTATCGCCAAGTCAAACAGGTCAAAAAAGGGGATGCTGACTGTACCTG
>JZKD02S1718680.1:668252-686633 GCA_000966675.3 Picea glauca
TGTGTTTATGTCTTATGTGCAATGATTTATGATGCTGTCTATGTTTATTTCTACATAAGTAATCCATCATTATGTGTTGCAAATTGATCCGGTTGCCTTAAACACATAACATTTCACTTGCAATTTAATTTAATCAAGTTTATCAAGTCTTCGTCATATTTTTAGATCAAAGTCTTTGGCCCTCAATTTCTTCGACTTGTCCTCTTGTTCTTTTATTAAGCACGCTATTCTCTTAGCCATGAAATCCCTCAATTCTTGCTTTTTTTGTTCTATAGCTTCCTCTTCTTCTCTCCTTTGGATCTGATCTCTCTTGATCCAAGTATTTCCTAACAAAAGTGCAAAGGGAGCGGTGTTCTCAACAAACTTAATGACCTCAAATTCTTCTTCTATCGATGCTCCATGAGAAACCATAGGTACATGGGCAAGTCTTCCACATAGGGTTATCAACTTTCTTTTAAAAAATCCTATTCCTCCCAATGAAGGAATCATAGCATACTTTCCTAAGATTTCCCAAGTACTTTCCTTCATTATGTTCACCCATGTTTCTGTGTCCAATACACAGTCTATGTCGAAGTTTCCAATTCTTGTTTCTATGCACTCTTTCTCTTTTAAAATCTTTGATAAACTGATGTATCTGTGATCATTCAGTGTTTCTTTCATCTACAATAATATAGCCTCTGATTCTTTCTAGTTCTTTATCATATTCTTAGTCTCTTGACCTTCCTCATGGTTTTGTCAATCCTCTCTTTCTCTTAAACGATCCCCAACCTTTCCTGTACTGTGCACTGGGATCACAGTGATAGACCTACAAAAAATTCTTTCTAGGATCTTGCATCCACTTGTTAGTTCAAAAATTATTTCTATGCATAGGGATAACATATCTTTCACTATTTTTATCACATCTATTCATATCATATATTATTTCTTCTAGTTGTTCCCTAGTTTTTAGACTAGGACAAAATTGATCAAATATACCTAGATCCATTCTTTCGAAACAAAAATTTCCACTTATCTTACCTTTATTAGAGCACACAACTTTAATATCTTACCTCTTTTATTTAGATCATACTTCTCTTCTTAGCACAGAGATTCACAAGTTAAGTAGACTACTACGCACTAGGGAAACAAATCTACGCACAGAGCTTTCTCTTTTCCTCAGTTCCCAACAATCACAATTTCAGGACTTGGAAATAGAACCATTTGTTGGCACAAGGGGCAGACCCAGGGTTCAATGCTTCAACAATGCACCAACAAAACCCTAATACCAACCCTTTCGGCAACACCTGCGAAGTAGATGAAGTCTCACCTGAGGTAGAGGTAGGGGGGTTGCAGGACTCAAGTGTCTACAAACTAGCTGGGACATAGATATGTGATCACAATAATTAAAAGAGCATTGAGAAGTTAACATTCATTAGTATTTAATGCTTTATTCACATCGCAGGTAAAACCCTAATTACAGAACAACACAGTATTCAACAAGATCTAAGCATATCTGACCATTTATCCCATAGCATCAACATATCTAGCATTCATCCTAGTTATTAGCACTAAGCTATTATATTAGATGCATCTAACATACATAAAGATTCAACACTAAGCATAAATCACATTGATGACATAAAGAAATCACAACATAGGATATATGTGGTTCACCCCCAACGTGGGGTTACGTCCACCAACTATTCTTCTCTTTATTATCTTCTTTCAATGCATAGAGCCACAAAACCAACTTCGCATAGGACAAGAGATTTGCATGCACCTCGCCAGATCCTCCTTCCCCGAGCTTGTCACAACACAGAGCCTTCTTACAATCACTTGCACTTAGCTCTGCAAGTTCTCAACACACAATATGCACAAAGCATTTACAACTATTTGCACTTAGCTCATTAGCTTACAATTGATTTAGCACCCCTTACTTACATCACCAAGCTACTTATTTATACTTTACAAAAGAGGCCCAAACATGGGTAAACCCATGGGCCGACATCCCATACCCGTTACATAAGCCCTAAACCCAAAAATCCCACAAAAGGGGGTGAGATCCCACGATCTTCGCTTCACCTGGTGCTTTGTCTTCGACCAGCCTGTTGAAGTCCAAAAAATGGTCAAACATGACCAAGGTTCTCCAAAACTTGGTAGAGGGCCAACATAATCTATGTCTAGCTCCATATCCAAATATTCCACCAATCATCTTAGTTCATTTCAAAGTCATGTGAAGTGGCAGTTCCCTCCCTCGAATATCCTTAAACTCAATTTGATGGAGCTTCAAAGGGAAACCCAGGCCTGAGTGGTTTTGGACTAGTTTTTTGGGATGATCAAGGTTATATTTTACATCTCTTGGTCATAATCCTAGGGCATGAAACAAACAATAATGTTGAACTTTGGGCTCTCATTCGAGGCATTCTGACAACCTCTTTTCTAGGATTCAATCAACTATAGTGGAAGGAGATTCCAAAATTATTGTAGAAATTCTTTCTTGACTCCTTAATGGTTCAGGGCCTACCAATATTTCCCCCAGCAGGAGGATCCTCAACAACCTTGACTTTTTAAAATCCATGTTGCTTCCAAATTTAGTTCTCATTCCATATCATGTTCATCATGATTTTAACAAACTTTCAGATAAGCTTGCTAATGAAGGGATAAATAGCTAGGAGAAAGAGCTATAATGCGATATAAATCAAAGGCCAATGCACCCCGTATTCCTGGAATGTGAAAGTATGGTCCAATGGGAAGACTCACCCCCAGATGGGGTGTCAATGTAGTAATCATGAGGATAAGTTCAGGATTTGTGCCCCTGGCTACCTGTCAACTCCATATCCAAGAAGGGAACATGGTGGGAAACTTTAATAGTTATAAGTGTCGGGGAATTAATATGATTAGTTGTTTGGAATGTGTGGAGAACATTGTGGCCCCAAATTATGGTACATTTGATGAGCAAGGAATTTATCGTCAAGGATTTCTATCAATTACTCTATTAAATGCTCATATTATGGTGAGAAGGCTTGATGTGATTGTGGTCACTTATGATGATCATTTTTTCTCGACCTACTTTCACTAGAGGCTCAATTCACTATGTCTCTTTTAGTCTCAAGAGATTAGTTCCTTTGCCTCCTTGAACATTTTCACTAGCTCTCTTTCAGATCCCAAAATGCCGAGGGTGAGTGAACGTAGAATGGTTTTCCATGTTAGGGGCTCATATTGGTGGGGTGGTTCTCAATTCGAGACTCGATCTTTGATTGCAGAAGAGTTAAAGTACACAGCTACAGATACATCAATTGGTGGTGTTGTAGAGAGAAGGGATCCATTTCCACCATCCATGTAGCCAAATCAGGAGGATACCCTCATTGGGGATGTTATCTCCTCAAATAAATCAATCGAGTTATTTCATTTTAGGTGATAGGATGTCTTTTAAAAAAAATACATTTTTAATTTTTTAAAGCTCATTTTTTAGAGCTCTATGCGTTTAATAAAGTTAGAATAAACTTTCGTTTAGTTTTTATTTCATCTAATTCAAATCTCGGGTTTTGGTGGCTTAGGTGAACATTTTGGTTGTTCATTAGCCACCAAAAGCCTTAGCTTTCGGTAGCTTAAACAAAGAAACTCGAGTATATTCTAGCCACCGAAATCGCAGGTGTGGGGGAGGAGTCAGCACATCGTTTCACACGTTTAAATCATCAAGTTTGAAGTTCTATAATTGCAATTAGCCACTGAAAATACAGGAGAATGAATCATTCATGATCGAGAGATGATCTTTGCATGATATAGAGAATCTTTTCGAATCGTTGTTTCATAAAACTACATGGTTACACACCTCTCAGTCATCAACCATCATTGCTTCAAATCACAAGATGCTCTTTCACATCCCTTGTAATCAACACCAAGATATGATGTTCACCTCATTTTTCTCATCCCTGTCACAACCGAGCCAAATCTCCCTAATTTTACGCTATGTAACATTCCACCAAAATCCAAATTTTCAATCGCAGGTGTACAGGAGCATAGCGACAAATGAAGAAAGGAGGATCAACTCTAAGGAAAGAGCTTGATGACATCAGTTACTTGGAATCACACCCGAAGGTATGCCAATTTTTCAAGGATGCAAGCTATTATAATTTTTGTAAACAATTACAGAGTTCTCACTAGCAGGTAGTAGAAGCCACTGCCTTGAATTTCGATGGAAGGAAAGCAATCATCGGTCAAGATGAATTTGAGGTGGATGAAGCCCTCATAGTCAAGGTAACAGAGCTTCCCAGGACTAGAGAAAAATGGTTTAAAACAACTGTCACAAAAAATGTTGAATTCAGGTCTTACTTGAAACCAGAACGCAAGGATTTGATATAGGAGAAAGATATTCCCGTGTCTTTCCTTGAAGAGAAATGGAAACAATTACTAAAATCCATTATGGTCTATATAAATTGCGAAGGAAGATATAACAGGGTGATGATTTACCATTTCAAACTCATGAATCATTTTACTGGTAGAAACCAACTCAATATGCCCTATTTTTCTTCACAAAATCTTATCTAAGATGGCTCATAGGTCAAGGGCAAGCCCAATAAAGTTGCAGGTAGATTATCCCACCATGGTCTACTTAAACTTTTGGTTTGTGAGCTATTGCAAAGAAGAGGCAAAGAGTGGAATTACTTCTTGTTCTGGAATGATTTTCAGACTGATGTACAACCAGAGGATAAAAAGAGTCCTCATTCCAAGAAATCTTCTACTCCTGAAGTGGAAAGAGGAGGAGAAGAGCTATCTCTCCAGTTTGATTTAATCAACCCTCTCTTTTCTCTAAGATTAATAAAACTAAGAAGAAATTGAACTTCAACAGTGAAACAAATAAGGCCAAATAATCCCCAGTGAACAAAAGCATTCTTAATCTTCCTTACACAAACTCAGAGGATGAAGAGCGCCAGATTGAAACAGGGCACGAGGATTTAGTTACCACAGGGCGTGAAAATTCCATTTTCATAGATATATTCACAGCAAGTTATGAAGACCTTCCATCACCTACACCTCAAGAAGAACAAGAACCACAAATTGTAGATGCCTCATCTAGCAAAAGAGTGAAGCATAGTAAATCAAAGGAAATCAAGAAGCTTAAGAAGAAGTTAGCTGAACAAGAAGTGCTAGAAAGGGTAATTAAAACCAGATATGAAACTCTGTCGAAAAACTTTGCAGAAAGCAACTCATCCTTGGAAAGATTAGCTCATGAAATCTTAAAGGAAAAGAAAAAGGAGAACAAGATTGTAAAAGATTACAACAGCTTATGGAGAGTAGCTCAAGGCTTGAAGAAAAAGGTCAGGGCTTTAAGGAAGCAAGATGTGTCTTCAAAACACCAGGCTCAAACACATGCTACTCTTGAAATCCTAATAGAGGTGGCAATTCAGTGCAATGAACCGGACGCAGCCAGTAATCCTACAGTCTTTGAGCAAGATGCAAAATCCTTAAAAGATCATCCCTAAGGCATTTTTGAGCTAAGACAAAAGGTATTTTTGAAATTTTGATAATTTCACTGAAACAGATGTTTCGATGGCTTAGGAGAACATTTCGATTGTTCATTAGCCTCCAGAAACAAAGCTTTTGGTAGCTAATTGGCTCGAAATTCCGTCTACTCTAGCTACCAAAAGTATTGATAAGGCAGAAAGTTAATAGTTTTTCATAGATCCAATTTTTCCTTGTCCAAAAGCCTCATTAATGGTTCCAATCGATGGACAATAATTAATGACATCCTTATCAAGAGTTTGTTTTGATTTTGGAGATGCTCTACAAGACAAAAAGGTCAAAATCGGTTAGCTATTTTCAGGGATATAAAGTTGTTTGACTATCAGCAAGTGTCATTTTCAAATATTCTCATATCATATACAATCCAACAGCCTCGAAAGGCTCACTACACCTGCCAAAAAATTTGAAGGACATAAAGATCATTCAAGGATATGAATTGATTTAGTTTATAGGATCTTTGCCTATTTTCTTGGGCCAGTTATCGATTCTCTATTTTAGGCAAAATTCGATCCAGTATTCTAGGATTTTGAAACTGTTTGTAAAGGCTATAAAGCCCAGAACATTTGATGAACAAAAGGTTCGATTTTGATTTCTGTAATCCACTGTTATTGTGATAAAGATACTTTCTTTAATGTATTAATCCTGCAAGCTTCTTTCATTGTTATTATCAGACTCTCTTTATATTTTTCTATGCCTATGAGTTGAAATCATTTCTTTGTCTATGTTTAAAGGTCCCACGGTAACTGTCATCTTACCTTTGATTTTTAAGCAAGAATCATAAGCATCCTTCGCTAGTTTTTTGACCCATCATATATATTGTTATGTATGTTATGGTTAATTGATTGGTTTTCTTATAACCTATCTGATAATAACTCTTGAAGGCCTTGTACTGCATGAATATAGCTAGACTGTATTAAAGATACAATCCAGTGATTTAGATATTCATCTTGATCCAAACCCACACCCATTATTGAGAAAATAATTACAAAAACATTAAGTTACTAGGCATCTATGAGATACAACCTAGGAGAGTTCCCTGCAGTGATAACAAATTGGCGCCATTGTCGGGGAGAGGAGATTGAAGCTCATCTTCCTTAGGAGACAACAAGATCCAACTTTGATGATAGACAAAGTATGGACACATTTTTGGTTGTAATCGTCTATCTGGCGACTCCATTGGAACGAAGTGGCTCCAAGAAGGGCTTATACTAGAGAAAACCAAGAAAGACCACTGGCAACACCAGTTCCAGACCCTGAGAAGATCATCAGAAGTGGAAAAACATTGCAAAGAAAAACCTCTAGATCTGTAAGAGCATCTAAACCAGGTATTTCAAGAAACACTTCTTCATTTGTATCTAGAGAACCTATTGTTGAATCCACTTTTGTTGAAACTTCTAGTTCTTAGAAAATTGTAATTGTGTCAGAAATCTTGAAGGGTGATGAGCCTTCAATTTCTTTTGATGTTATAGATTTTATTTTTGAGCATGTTACTATATCCAACTTAGGAGAAGAAGTTGTAGAATCTATCCAAGAAGAGGACTCTTTCTCTTCCTTGAATTCTTCACCAATTGAGACTGTAGAATTTTTTTTCCATACTCATACCAGTCTGCCCGTTCTTGAAGATATTTTACAAGATCTTTCCTCTAAGGGTGAAGAAAAATTGGCCTTGCTACTCGGTCATTTTTACAGAGCTTCCTATTTCCCACCTTATTCAGGAAACACATTCTAGGGTGGTCATCCTACTAGTGCTTCCACTTCATTCCTCAGTGAAGTAAGACCACCATTGTCCATAGTCCCACCTATCCCATCTCATATGTCATCTACAGAAACTTCTTCCTCTACATCAACCCCCAATATTGCCATGGCTGCCCCTTTGACAAAAAATGGAACAGATCTTAGTCAATAGGTATGCTCCTTTTATTTTGCCCAATCCCTTATTAGCCATGCCAACAGGCGATTATGAGAAGTATATGCCAAAGTTTACTAGATCCAGGGATTATACTGTTGAAGAACATATAGAGGATTTCTATGCTTATGCTGAGAATATTAACATTTCAGAGGAAGATGTTTGGACCAGAATTTTTGTGCAGATCTTGGATGGTCAAGCTAGGAAGTGGTTCAAGGAACTGCCAGCAAATTCAGTGGCAGGCATTGAGCAGTTAGATGGAGTGTTTTTGAAACATTGGGGAGAAATAAGAGAACTCTTGTATTATATTACTGAATTTGGAAATCTAAGAAGAGAAAATGGGGAGTTTGTCTCAGACTTCACCAAAAGGTTCAATAAGATGTTTGGCAAGATCTCTGCAGATATCAAGCCAACTGATGCATCAAAAAATATTACTTACTCTTCTCCCTTTGATCCAAAATTTTTCTTAATCCTTAGAGAAAGAAGGTCAGCCACACTCTCTTTAATGCAAGATGTTTCTCTTGAGGTTGAATCTAACATTATGGCATCTCAGAAACTTAAAGGAAAATTTGAGAGAAAAAAGTCGTCTGTTGATCCTCCTTCTTCTTCAAATACCAAAATGGAAAAGATGGCCAATATGTTGGACAACTTCACCTCAAAGATGTCAAAATTGAAAATTCAGAGTCAACAACCAACAAGAAGTAAAGAGCCTAATGTCTATGCTCCTAGGCATCCCAATGCATTCCCTTACAGAAGGAACAACCAACAGGTCCAGATCCTTCAGAGAGACAAGAATGCAGCTAAAGACCAAAGGGTCAGGGCCTCCTTCCAAAATGCGGTGCTAGAAGAAGAGAAGGAGCTATCTCATGATGAAGTTGAAGAAGAAGATGACATCAATTGCTTTGGGGATGATACTGATTCCTCCTTCTTGAAACAAACAGATTATGAGGAGTCCTAGATGAATGAGAAGATTAATGAGGCAAGCATTGAATAATATTTTTATCAGACAGATGATCAACTAGGTTACAATTTAAGATCTAAGACTACTTCTCCAAAGCCATTGCTTGTTGCCCACGGAAAAAAGAAAGATGTTGCTACCAAGAAGCTTGCTACTCCTGCAAAGCAGACCTCCACTCCTGCAAAACAACAGCAGAAGCAATTGCAGCCCCAAGCTAAAGAATAGGTGTTCCCCAGAGCTCCTTCTAACGAGGTAAAACCTTCTGATAGAATATTATATTCATTTAATCTCGAATCAGAAATTTAGAAGGTAAAACTACCTATTCCATTGACTAAACTTATGAAGAATGACATATTCAATTCTGCTATCCTGGAGTCCCTTCAAACAAAGACTCCCCCAACTGTTGATTATGTAAACCTTCAATATGACAAGCCCAAAGTGACTATAGGACCTATGGTAGAGGATCAAGATGACTCTTGTCCACCCTTTTACATATCCTTGAATATCCATGACATGATCCTTCACAACTGCTTGCTTGACTTGGGAGCGTCACACAATCTTATGCCTAAAGCAGTGATGGATGAGCTTGGGCTTGACATCACAAAACCTTACCATGATCTCTTATATTTTGACTCTAGGAAAGTTAGATGCCTCGGCCTCATAAAATACCTTGTCATAAACCTTTCCCAGCTGCCAATGAGAAGCATGGTAATGGATGTTGTAGTGGCTAATATCCCACCCAAGTTCAACCTCCTCTTGTCACGTTCATGGAGAAAAAGGCTAGGAGGTACCTTGCAGATGGATATTTCGTATGCCATAGTCCCAGTGTTTGGAGGAGAGCTAAAGAGAATTTACAGAGAAAATCAACTTGCCTACATCATTAGTGATGGGAAGAATTTTGTAAACCATCCCATCTATGCATTAGACACAGAATTTGGGGCATGCATTCTGCAAATAGATGAATCTTAGCTAGCTCCATTGTAGCTCACAAAGCCTACTTATTAGCAGGCTGATGGAGAGAGTGCTCCTGTGTGGAGCATGTTCTTTGATGGTGCCAGTACCAAAGACTCAGTAGGTGCAAGTGTAGTTTTGTTTTCTCCTTCAAAAGAGGCTATTCATTTGTCTTTTAAACTTGATTTCAAAACTACTAACAATATAACAGAGTATGAGGTTTTTCTGTTGGGATTAAATTCTTTCAAGGAGATGGGAATCAAAGGGATAAATGTGTTTGGAGATGTGGATCTCATCATACAACAAGTAAATAGTACTTTCTAGGCAAAACATGTCTGGTTGAAAGCTTACAGGGATGAGGTATGGAAAATTAGGGACTCTTTTTCCATTTTTGTTATTTCTTATATACCCAGATCTATGAAACACCTTATCGATTCCCTTGTTGTCTCAGCCAGTATGTTCATTCCTTCCATGCCTCCTAGACTGAATTATGAAATCCAAGTCAAATATAGACCATCTCTTCCCGAAAATATCAAATATTGGAAAGTCTTTGAAAATGATGATGAGCTTAGTAGATTTTTCCAGTTGGTAGATGAATTTTCTGATATGCATATTGACTAGGAAAATCAAAATGTAGAGGAATCCAAAAATCCTAAGATAAAAAGAAAAATGGGTCAACATGATATTGTTTAGCTGCCCAACAATTATATACCTTGGGGTTTGGTGCCTCTTGAGAATATTTTCAACCAAAACGATGTCCCCTACAAACCTGATAATAAGGAGAAGGATATTGCTATCCATGAGCACAATATAGGAAGCCAAAGTCATCCTAAATTCATAAATTTGTCCACTGAATTAACTTCTAACCAAAGGTCAGAATATTATAGCATTATGAAGGAATTTGTTGATGTTTTTGCTTGGAAATACAGTGATCTGAAAGCCTATAATCCTGATGTCATTCAACATAAGATTCCCCTTGAGAAAGACACCATCCCTTTCAAATAAAAGTTGAGACCTACCAATCCTCTCTTATTTCCTGTAATTGAAAAAAGAAATAAAAAATCTCCTTGATTCCAAAATCATAATCGCATTAAGATACTCCAAATGGATTGCAAACCTACTAATAGTGAGAAATAAAAATGGTGAGATCAGGTTATGCATTGATTTTAGAAACTTAAATAAATGCTCCAAGAAAGAAAACTATCCCCTACCCAAGATGGAACACTTGCTGCAAAGAATTTCAGGGGCCACTGTAATGTCTTTCCTAGATGGCTTCTCAGGCTATAACTAGGTTTCTGTACACCCTGATGACCAAGAAAAAACTTCCTTTACTACTCCTTGGGATACCTTCATGTACGCCAAGATGTCATTCGGGCTAATGAATGTTGGGGCCACTTTTCAGAGGGCCATGGACATAGCTTTCGTTGGAGAGAAGGACAAGTTTGTCCTCATCTATATTGATGATATCACAGTTTATTCTAGCAGTCATGAAGAGAATCTGAAGCATCTAAAAAGAGTATTTTTTAAATGCAGACAGTTCGGGATTTCACTGAACCCCAAAAAGTCTCAATTTTCTCTCAAGAAGGGTAAGCTCCTAGGCCACATTGTTTCAACAGAGGGAGTTAAAATCGATCCAACTCGGGTGGAAGTAATTCAGAAGTTGTCCATACCAAGGTCAAAGAAGGATATCCAATCCTACTCAGTAAGATGAATTTTGTCAGAAGGTTTATTCCTAATTTCCCTGAGTTAGTGAAACATATAACCTCTATGCTAAAAAAGGGATCTGAGATAAAATGGACAAAAAATGCAAGAAGTTCATTTCAAGATATCAAACAGGATATCATGGAATCTCCCACTCTAATCAGTTCGGATTACTCCAAGAATTTCTATATTTTCTCTTTTTCTTCTTATGACATAGTGGCGACAGTCTTGTTACAAAAATATGATGAAGGTCTTGATCACCTGATGGATTTCTTCAGAAAATCAGTCAGGGATGCTGAACTAAGGTATGATCCTATAGAAAAACAAGCTTATTCTCTCATTAATTCATTAAAAGATTTCAGAATTTATATCCTCCATGCAAAGGTTGTTTCCTATGTTCCTTCAGCCTCTGTGAAGGATGTCTTGACCCAAACTGATATTGATGGAAAGGGAGATAAATGGATCACAAAGCTGATTGAGTTTGACATAGAAGTGAATCCCACTAAGCTGGTAAAAGGCCAAGGCCTTGCCAATCTCATGACAGAAGAGAATTGTGAACTTTTGGACATAAATTTCATTGGGGAAAGTTCAACAAGTTTGCAGACAGGGGTAGCAATAGAAGAGCAACATTAGAGTCAGCAGGTGGTCGAAAATTTGTCTTCATGTGAGTAGTATTCAGGTATTGTTCATTTTTTACAGAATTTGGAGGTTTCTCCTAAACTTAGCATGACTCAAGTCCAAGCCCTTAAGCTCAAAGCAATTAAATTTTTCATTAATGATAATCTTTTATATTGGAAAGATCCTACTGGTTTACTACTAAGATGTTTAGACAAAGATGAGTTAGCTGAAGTCATGCATCAGTTTCATTCAAGTATTTGTGGAGGCCATCATTACTGGAAGACCAAAACTCATAAAATCCTAAGGGCTGGGTATTACTGGCCTTTTCTCTTTTCATATGTGAGCGCCTTTCTGAAATCTTGTGATAAGTGCCAAAGATTCACAGGAAAACAACAACTAAAATATCTACCCCTGAGACCTATTGTAGTGAATGGTCATTTTCAGCAGTGGGGCTTATATTTCATAGGTGATATTAATCCTTCATCTAGCAGTCAGCATAAGTGTTTCCTGGTAGCCACTGACTATTTTACCAAGTGGCTAGAGGCAATCCCCACTAGAAATGCCACTCATCAGGTTGTCATGAAGTTTCTCTATGAAAACATTCTAATCAGATTTGGTTGCCCAAAAAGGCTAGTGACAGATAATGCAACATACTTCAAATCTGATGCATTGGTTGACATGTGTAAGTCAATGGGCATTTAATTGGTACACTCTACTTCCTACTACCCTCAAGGAAATGGTATTGTCGAGTCGTCCAATAAGATTCTAGTCAGAATCATCAGAAAGCTATTGGAGGACAATCAAAGGAGCTGAGATTCCAAACTAAAGTTTTCTCTTTGGGCAGATAGAGTGACTAACAAGAAATCCATAGGAACTTCTCCCTTTAAACTAGTTTATGGAACTGATGCCATTTTCCCCATTCAGCTAGTTCTACCAGTAGCTAAATTCTTTCAGGAGGAACAAACTGAATCAAATGATATGGTAAGAAGAATTCTTGACTTGGTAGAGTTGGATAAGGTCAGAGAATAGCTGGTGGATAAATCAGAAGCTCATCAAAAGAGGAATAAGGATACTTTTGACAAAAAAGCAAAGGTGGACAACTTTCAGGTTGGTGACTGGGTTCTGAAATGGGATGCTCTTAGACAAGATAAAGGAAAGCATGACAAGTTTGATTCTTTGTGGACCGGTCCTTTCATGATAACTCAAGTACAACACAACAACACCTTCATTATGCAAAGTCTGGAAGGTGAAGAAATGTTTGGTGACCCAGTCAATGGGCGTTTTTTGAAACTCTATTTCATCTAAGGCTTCAAGGCCTTGTCATTGTAAATTTTATTTTCAGTTTTCTTTTTTACAAAATAACTCCATGCCCAATGGAAACACTAGTGGATAGGTTTGAATTTTCATTTTATAGGAAAGGCATTGATTCCGTGGTTCTTGAAACCTCACAAGGAGGCTTTCACCCCCAATAGATATCCTCAAATAAATCAATCAATCGAGGTGGACGAAGCCCTCATAGATGAGGTAACAGAGCTTCTCCTCAAATAAATCAATCGAGTTATTTCATTTTAGGTGATAGGATGTCTTTAAAAAAAAAAACTTTTTTGATTTTTTAAAGATCATTTTTAGAGCTCTCTGCATGTAATAAAGTTAGAATAAACTTTCATTTAGTTTTTATTTCATCTAATTCAAGTCGCATGTTTTGGTGGCTTAGGCGAACATTTCGGTTGTTCATTAGCCACCAAAATCCTTAGCTTTCGGTAGCTTAAACAAAGAAACTTGGGGCTATTTTGGCCACCGAAATCACAGGAGTGGGGAGGAGTCAACACATCCTTTCACACGACTAAATCATCAGGTTTGAAGTTCTATAATTTCAATTAGCTACCAAAAAGACAGGAGAATGAACCGTTCATGACCAGGAGTTGATCTCTGCATGATATAACGAATCTTTTCGGATTTCTATTTCATCAAACTACATGGTTATGTACCTCTCAGTCATCAACCATGATTGCTTCAAATCACAAGATGCTCTTTCATATCCCTTGTAATCAGTGCCAAGATATGATGTTTGCCTCATTTTTCTCGTCCCTGTCACAGTTGAGCCGAATCTCCCTAAGTTTACACTGCATAACTTTCCACCAAAATCCAATTTTTCGATCGCAGGTGTATATGATCATAGCGATAGATGAAGAAGGGAGGATCAACTCTGAGGAAAGAGCTCAATGAAATCAGTTACTTGGAATCACACCCGGAGGTATTCCAATTGTTTAGGGATGTAGGCTGTTACAATTTTTGTAAAAAGTTACAGAGTTCTCACCAGCAGGTAGCAGAAGCTTTTGCCTTGAATTTCGATGGAAGGAAAGCAGTCATCGATCGAGATGAATTCGAGGTGGACGAAGCCCTCATAGATGAGGTAACAGAGCTTCCCGAGACTGGAGAAAAATGGTTTAAAACCACTGTCACAAAAAATGTTGAATTCAGGTATTACTTGAAACCATAATGCAAGGATTTGATATGGAAGAAAGATATTCCTATGTCTTTCCTTGAAGAGAAATGGAAACAATTACTAAAAGCCATTATGGTCTATATAACTTGTGAAGGCAGATATAACAGGGTGATTATTTACCATTTCAAACTCATGAATCACTTTACTGGTAGAAACCCACTCAATCTACCCTATTTTCTTCACAGAAGCTTATCTAAGATGGCTCATCAAGTCAAGGCCAAGCCCAATAGAGTTGCAGGTAGACTATCCCACCATGGTCTAATTAAACTTTTGGTTTGTGAGTTGCTGCAGAGAAGAGGTAACGAGTGGAATTACTTCTTATTCTAGAATAATTTTTAGACTGATGTACAACCAGAGGGTAAAAAGAGTCCTCATTCCAAGAAATATTCTACTCCCAGAAGTGGAAAGAGGAGGAGGAGAGATATATCTCTAGTTCCAGTTAATCAACTCTCTCTTTCCTCTAAGCTTAATAAAACTAAGAATAAATTGAACTTCAACAGTGAAATAGATAAGGCCAAAGGATCCCCAGTGAACAAAAGAATTCTTAATCCTCCTCACACAGACTCAGAGGATGAAGAGCACCAGATTGAAACAGGGCACGAGGATTCAGTTACCACAGGGCGTGAAAATTCCTTTTTCATAGATATATTCATAGCAAGTTATGAAGACCTTCCATCACCTACACCTCAAGAAGAACAAGAACCACAAATTGCAGATGCCTCATCTAGAAAAAGAGTGAAGCGAAGGAAATCAAAGGAAATCAAGAAGCTTAAGAAGAAGTGCTAGAAAGGGTAATTAAAACCAGATATGAAACTCTGTCGAAAAAATTTGTAGAAAGCAACTCATCCTTGGAAAGATTAGCTCATGAAAGCATAAAGGAAAATAAAAAGAAGTATAAGATTGTAAAATATTACAACAGCTTATGGAGAGTAGCTCAGGGCTTGAAGAAAAAGGTCAGGGATTTAAGGAAGCAAGCTATGTCTTCAAAAAACTAGGCTCAAACACATGCTACTCTTGAAACCCTAGCAAAGATGGCAGTTCAGTGCAATGAACTAGAGGCAACCAGTAATCCTACAGTCTTTGAGCAAGATGCAAAAGCCTTAAAAGATCAGCCCTAAGGCGTTTTTGAGCTAAGACAAAAGGTATTTTTGAAATTTTGATAATTTCACTGAAACAGATCTTTGGTGGCTTAGGCGAACATTTTGATTGTTCATTAGCCATCGGAAACAGAGCTTTCGGTAGATAATTGGTCTGAAATTCCGTCTATTCTAGCTACCAAAGTACTGATAAGGAAGAAAGTTAATAGTTTTGCATAGATCCAAGTTTTCCTTGTCCAAAAGCCTCAGGAATGGTTCTAATCGATGGACAATAATTAATGACATCCTTATCAAGAGTTTGTTTTGATTTTGGAGATTCTCTACAAGACAAAAAGGTCAAAATCGGTTAGCTATTTTCAGGGATATAAAGATGTTTGTCTGTCAACAGGTGTCATTTTCGACTCTTCTCATATCATATACAATCCAACAGCCTCAGAAGGCTCACTACACCTTCCACAGAATCCGAAGGATATAAATATCATTCAAAGATATGAATTGACCTAGTTTATAAGATCTTTGCCTATTTTCTTGGGCCAGTTATCGATTCTCTATTTTAGGCAAAATTTGATCCAGTATTCTAGGATTTTGAAACTGTTTGTAAAGGATATAAATCCTAGAACATTTGATGAACAAAAGGTTCGATTTTGAGTTCTGTAATCCAGTGTTATTGTGATAAAGATACTTTCTTTAATATATTAAGCCTGCAAGCTTCTTTCATTGTTATTATCAAACTCTCTTTATCTTTTTCTATGCCTATGAGTTGAAATCATTTCTTTGTCTATGTTTAAAGGTCCCATGGTAACTGTCATCTTAACTTTGATTTTTAAGCAAGAATCATAAGCATCCTTTGCTAGTTTGTTGACCCATCATATATATTGTTATGTATGTTCTCGTTAATTGATTGGTTTTCTTATCCATTTAATCTACAAACCTATATGATAATATCTCTTGAAGGCCTTGTACTACATGAATATATCTAGTCTATATTGAAGATACAATCTAGTGATTTAGATATTCATCTTGATCCAAAACCACACCCATTATTGAGAAAATAATCACAAAAAGGTTAAGTTACCAGGCATCTCTGAGATACAGCCTAAGAGAGTTTCATGGGGTGATAACAAGGGGATGCAGAGTGAAATGGCTATAGGATATGGTGATATAGGTGGATATCAGTTTCCACCCACCTATTCCACTAGCTCAAATAACAGTTTCCATTTTGGCAGTTGTTTTACAGTTTTTTGGGTCCCAAAATTCCAGGCTCATTTTGAGGCCCTAAACGACATTTTTTGGGCTCAACGACGCCTAGAAAGAACCTAGAGGAAGATTCTAGGCTGAACGAAATATGTAATCCTCAACTATATCTTTCCAATGGTGTATTAAACACCCCGAACATATATTGTATGAAAACTTTATGCCCTCTGGAAGTTGATGTATCAACTACCCCCATCGGAGCCCACAAACCTTTTGGAATTTCATCTCTTGGGGTTAGGGTTTTGGATGTTTAGGGTTTTCTCATTTATGTTTTATGTTAAAAAGGCCTTTGGAGCCTCATTGTACTCATCTTCTTGTGAACGAGTGTATTCATCACATCTCTTCTCAGAGATAAGCGACCACCATTTGAGAAAGTTTGTTTCAGTCTACATTTTTATAGTTTCAATAGGTTCTCTTTATTAATAGAAGTCAAGTTTTACTGTATCTTTGTGTGTTTATTTTCTATACATCTATATTTCATTTCATTCCATTTATAAATCCAGATAAGTGGTATCAGAGCAGTATGATATTTATTTGTTTCTATGTGCATGTCCCGAATGAGGTCAGGGTATAAGGAGTTGGGACTCGAAGTAGTTAATCCCTTACAAGATCATCCCCGTCGATCACGATGGCCTCCCATGGAAGAAGAAAAGAGATACGATGGAATAGGAGATCCTTTTAAATTGTGTCTCGAGGAATCCCTCAAGTGACAAAGGAACAAGATGATGGATAAATTTGCACATATCCTTCGATGACTGCCAACAAGCGATGCATTTTCATCAAGAAACCACTTTGGAGGCACCCACCCGTTTAAGGTACAAGTCAATTTTGATATCCCCTCATTTGAAGGCTAGATAGATGAATATGTTGTAGATAAATGGTTGAATCTTCTAGAAGGGTATTCTTTGGTCCATAATTGTTTCAATAGATAAAATATTACCTCTGTGCTCCTTAAGGTTGTCCCCCCTGTCAAGGATTGGTGGGAGACTTACTGTAAGAAAAAGGCCACTGAGGAATCCACAATATTTTTATTTTCACCCATTTGGGATTCTTTCAGGGATGTTATTAAGGAACAATACTACCCTGTTGGAACCTATGATGACTAGTATACGAAATGTACCACATTGCAATAGGAAAGGGACCAGAAAGTACCTGAGTTCAAAAATATATTCCATACCTTGCGTACCAAGATGGGTATCAAGAGTATGAACTGTTGGATTACTAAGAGGGGGGTGAATCAATAATAGATAAATTTAATCCTTTTTAACCATATAATCCAAGTGTTATATCAATGTAACATTATCATCCAATAACTGCAGAGTAAATAATCAATGAAAAAATGAACAATCATACACATACACAATACACCAGTGTTTTACGTGGAAACCCAAAGCAGGAGAAAACCAAAGAATGTTTTTTCTTATATGTCTTAAATAATTACATTCATTGGAAGCACCAACTTCCTTTGTTTTCCAGCTGCAACTGAAAGGAGGCTCCAACCCCCTAGTTTCTTAGGCTACAACCTAAGGGAAGCTCCAACTCCCCAATTCTCTGGATACAACTAGAAGGAGGCTACAACCCCCTATATTCTATGGATACAACTACTTGTCCTTTCCCCATCCAACCTTCCTAAAGTATAAGTAGAATTATGGAACCAGTGTCACACTATCATTATGAGATATTACGTTGTAAACATGTACCAATAAACTTGAACCATGCATCAACCTGTACCATAAAAAAGTGCATCAACCATGCAACAACCTGTACAAAACCTGTACCATGAACAAGTGCATCAACCATGCACCAAACCTGTACAAAACCTATACCATGAACAAGTGCATCAACCATGCACCAAACCTGTACAAATAACCTGTCACAACAACCTGTC
>JZKD02S1718680.1:686683-713326 GCA_000966675.3 Picea glauca
CAACATCATCAACTATACACCTCATGTATGTGCCAACTCATCAACTACTTGTCTCAACCATGTACCGAACATGTACCTCAACCAAAAGCCCTCATCAATTTCATCATCCAAATATTATTTCTAACTCTGTAATAGACCTGGTTTATATGATCACATACCTACAAACCTTCCTTAACTTTCACAACAAGAGACTGACATTTTCATCAAACTTTTCTTTAGTCTCACATGACTAGTTTGGGATTACTCAACAACCCTAACTTGAAATAATCATAATTATGTACCTGTAATGAATACATATATGAAAATAGTACATAATGTTATTCAGTTTTTTTTATGCAATTCCTCTAGGTGGCACTACTTGGAACCTCTCATAAAAAAAGTTATAGCAAAAATGACATACCTTGTTGAATTCTAACTTATTCTAGAGAGTGACCTTGTAGAGCCTTTCTCGCACAGAATGTTTATTGAATAGATCTAAAAATGTTACATAGAATACTACAGACTATACTCTAACCAACACATTTTTTATTACTAAATTTGGATCTGTTATGAATAAGTTATGACGTTTTTACCCGAAACCCCTGTTTTAGACTAGTTTCAGGACTAGCCACAAACCCTATTTTCCACGGAGTGTAACTCCAAAAGTACAATGACCCAATAGATCAAATGTTTACCACAGATACTTGGATATGTTTCCTCAATTTCCTATCAATTTTACGATCGATATCGTTCTAGAAAAAAATTTATTGCGAAAATGGTGAGATGACCTGTAAATAACATACCTTAGAAAGCATCATCAAAACAATTTATCCTCCCTTGAATTCCGGCCTTCTTTTCTTCACCTTCCCTATGAAATTCTTCTTAGATATCCTTTGGTTACCTCAGTCACCTATATATATTCAATATGGTCAAGTGTGATATAAAATTAGAGAGCCTTGCCTCTTATTTATACTCTCCAAGTAGCTTCCTTAGAAGCATCTTCTAGGTCACTTTGCCCACTTTCCTTATTTTAGGGTTAACCAACTTCTAACCACTTGTCCAATTAGTAAGTTATCCATTAAATTTATTATTTAAATAATTTATTTTTTATCCACTTTGACTTATAGTACACTCATCACTTCACTTTACCTCAAGGGGTTACCTTCTAACCATCTTAAATCACTTTCCTTATTTTAGGGCTAACCCCCTTCTAACCACTTGTCAACTTAGCAATTTCTCCATTAACTTTATTATTTAAATAATTTATTTTGTATTCACTTTGAATTATAGTACACTCATCACTTCACTTTATTATTTACCTTCTAAAAATATCTTTAACCACTTTGACTACTTTGACCTTTTGGGGCTTCTATATGACTCATGAGGGTTCTCCAACTTCACATGGCCATAACTCCCTAATCATAGGAGTTATGTGACGTTCCACATACAACTGGAAATGGCATGACATGTAATATCCATCTAGAATAGTCTTTCCTTAAAATATATAAAAACTCATACCATTATCCATCAAACAAACTTGGGTCCATTACCCAAACCTGGATTCTCCAACTTCTCATGGCCATAACTCTCTAACCGTGAGGAGTTATGTGAAGTTCCACATACCACCAAAAATGGAAGGAAATGTAATATCCATCTATAATAGTCTTACCTTAAAATATATTAAAACTCATACCATTATACATGAAACAACCTTGGGTCCATTACCCAAACCTTTCTGCTACCAGAATTCACTACTGGACTTTCTCCAAGGGTTGACATCATTCACTAAGGGTTGACATAAATCTACAATATCACTCTCCAATAGCTGACATCAATGAAAACCAACAATACATACCAAATATCCATCAAACTAATCCAATTGTCTGATAATGAATGACATCTGGTGCTTAAGTACCACGGCTGCCGACATAGATACAATCAAACAAAAATGGAGTATCTAGACATCTCATCACTGGGCACGACTTATCGATATGTTGTTAAAATCGAGGAGAAATTTAAATAGAAGAAGCGAGAGTTTGGATATACAAATTCATCATAGAAGAAGCAGAGAAAATGTGGCCCCAACCCACATAGCAAATGACAGAGCAAGGATAGACCCCCTCAGGTGAACTAGGTGGATATTGGTGGCCACTCACCTTTTCCAACTGGTAGCTCTTGAAAGTTTTAATTCGACACATTTTTCTGTAATTATTTTAATTGTGGGTTCTACACTTCTAGGTATTTCTGAAGCCCTACACAGATTCTAGGTGGAGATTGGTGACCACCCACCTAATCCAACTGGCTTATTTTGGATTTTTTCATGTCATTACATCTTTTTTTACTTCTAGTTCTATTTTGGGGCCATAAACAATGTTTTTTTTTTCTTGCCACAGTCAAACTATAGAAAAAGTTAGATTTTGAAGGAATAATGTGTATTTCTCAAAAACACCTTTCCAATGGGCCATCATGCACCTAAAACGAAGTTCGTATACAAACATTATGACCCCAAGAAGTTGACGTATCAACTTACCCATCGGGGGCCACATAACTTTTGGCGTTTCATCTCCTAGGGTTATTTTTTTGGATGTCTAGGGTTTTGGAATTCATGAGTAATGTTAAAAAATACTTTGGAGCCTCATTGTAATGATTCTGCTCAGACATATGCATGTATTAGTCACATCTCTCCTTAGAGATGGATACCATAGCTCGAGCAAGTGTTTTCAATTCTGTAGTTTTAATATTTCAGCCTATTTTATTTATTCAATAGAAGTTATTGTTTACTGGATATATGTTGTTGTTCTCCATATCTCTGTGTTATTGTATTCATTATATTATTCATTTCATTCTGCTCATAAATCTAGATTAGTGGTATAATAACAGTCTTCTCTTCATTTATTTTTCTTCGTGCATGTCCCTGACAAGATCTGGGTACAAGAATTTGGGACTCAAAATAGTCGAGCCTTTGCAAGATCGATTGCGCCAATCCCAACAAAAATCCATGGGGGATGAAAATAAATATGATGGAGCAGGAGATCCTTTTAAAATGTTGCTCGAGGAATCCCTTGTGCGAAAAAGGAACAAAATGATGGACAAATTTGCACAGATCCGTAGGCGACTACCCACAGGAGACACATCTTCATCAAGCGGCCATGCAACCCCCTTCAAGGTACAAGAAAATCTTGATATTCCATTATTTGAAGGACTGATATATGCGAATGTTGTAGATAAATGGTTGAATCTTCTTGAAGGGTATTTTTTGGTCCACAATTTTTTTGATAGGGAAAAATTACTTTTTCACTCCTCAAGGTCGTCCCCCATGTTAAGGACTAGTGGGATACTTACTCTGAGAAAAGGGCCATAGAGTAATCTACAATATTTGAGGTCTCCCCCATGTGGTATACCTTCATGGATTCCATTAAAGAACAATACTACCCTTTTGGAAGCTACGAGGACCAATACACAAGATGGACTAACCTGCGTCAGGAAAGGGACCAAACAATACCATATTTCACCAATATTTTCCATACCCTATGCACCAAATTGGGTATCAAAGACTCTAAATGACATCTGGTGCTAAAATAACTTGTTTTTATGCATAGATACATTCAAACAAAAATGGGTTTTATGGACATCACATCATTGAGCACAACTTATAGATATGCTTTCAAGATCGAGCAGAAATTTAAGCAGAAGAGGTGAGAGTTTGTATCTGAAAACTCCTCACAACCGAAGCAGGGAAAAGTTGGCCCCAACCCACAAAACAAGGGACAAATAAAATATGGCCACTCTCAAGACAACCAGTCCAATCTGAAACACAAGAAGGGTAATGTGAAGTCGAAGAAGGACACGTGAAAATGGTGTGAATACCATAAAATCCCTTGGCACAACACCAAAGAATTTCTCTCCAAGCAATCACTGGTGGTCGAGTTGAAGGATTCTGATTTAGAGGCATATTCGGACTCTGAATCAAATCCAAAAGGAGGGAAGCAAATTATCGATTCTGAATCCAGTGCCATTGTCGCTACCACCAAAGTCTAGTTGTAAGGTACCAGGTCTATTATATTAGTAGAGAAGAGAAATAATGCATAAGATAACATTGAGATCGCAACAAAATATGGAAATATTGCAGTGATAACAACAGAACAACAAATTATATGGAACCACAACACCAAAATTATACCTTTATTGATAGGAAACAAGGTTCGGGCCTTGAGATGAGTAAATTGTTGTAGAATGTTAGCTGGCTCCCAGGTGGCATCTGCTGGAGTTGTATCTTTCCACTGGACTAACACTTCCTTGATGGTGCTTTGATGAAGATGATACTCACATTGGTCCAAAATGGCTTGTGGATGCAACTATATGGATCCTTCTTCATCCAGCTCGAGAAGGCTAGTTTGAGTTTGGAACTTAGTTCCAATCACCTTCTTTAAGCAGGAGACATGAAAAAAAAGATGGAGCTTAGAAGAACTGGGAGAAGATAACTGATAGGCCACCTATCCCACACACTTTAGAACTGTATAAGGACCATACAATTTTGGCACCAGTTTATGAGAATGTTCATCCTTGAGTGAAGTTTTCTTATAAGTTTGCAGTCGAAGAAATAACTAGTCTCCTTCAACAAATTGACGTTCTGAGAGACCTTGATAATATTGTTTCTTCATGCAATTCTGATCCATGACCAAATTATCTTTTAGGGTATGAAGAATAGCTTCTCTAACTTTAAGCATTTGGTCAACTGCTTGGACCTTCAAGACACTTGGCATGTAGGAGAGAACGAAATGTGGATTTTGTCTATATACTTATTCAAAAGGAGTCATGTGAGTAGTTGTATGGTAATAATTTGATCCATATGGATATCAGTGGCCACCCACCTTTTCCAACTGGCTCAAAACAACTTTCTGGAAATTTTGGAAATTTACTATTTTTAGCAGTTTTAACTTTCGGGGCCATTTTGAGGGCCTAAATAAAGTTTTTTCGGGATCGAACCAACTCAATGATAGACAAAGGAATGATTGAGTCTAACCCAAAATTAATCTTCTCGATGATACCTTTCCATTGGGCTATCACACGCCTAAAATGAAGATCATATGCAGAAGTTACGACCCTGGGAAGGTAATGTACTAACTTAAACAAATGGGGCCCACATGACTTTTGGCGCTTCATCACCTAGGGTTAGGTTTTTGGATGTATAGGGTTTTTTGAATTCCTATTTATTGTAAAAATGCCTTCAAAGCCTCATTGTAATCATCTTCTTGCGAATGAGCATAGTTGTCACATATCTTCCCAGAGATAAGCCTCCACCATTCCAGCAAGCTTGTTTCTGCTGCATTTTAACAGTTTCATCTTACTTCCTTATTGAATAGAAAACCAATTTTACTGTATCTCTCTTATTTTGTGTTAAGCATCTGTTAATAATCTATATTCATTTCATTCTGCTCATAAAATTTGGATCAGTGGTATCAAAGTGGTCTGGTCCTTATTGTCTTAATGCATGTCCCCAACGAGGTTGGAGTACAAAGAGTTGGGTCTCGAGCTTGTTTCTCTTGAGGACAAAATATCTCACACGCCCAAGAGACCTCTCATGGAAAGAGAAAATAATGATGATGGGATAGGATATCCTTTCAAACTTTTGATTGAGGAAGCCATCACGCAACAAAGGAACGAGATGATGGATAGTTTCATGCAAATCCTTCGGCGCCTACTAATAAGCGACGCATTTTCTTCGAGTGGAGGCACCGCCTCCTTCAAGGTACAAATAAACTTTGATATTCCTATATTTGAAGATCAGATAGATGCATGTTTTGTAGACAAGTAGTTGAATCTACTAGAAGGGTATTTTTTTGTCCATAACTTTTTGATTAGAGAAACGATTACTTTTGCGCTCCTCAAAGCCGTTCCCCATGTCAAAGATTGGTGGGAAACTTTCTATAATAAAAAGGAAACAGAGGAACCCTCATTATTTACAGTCATGGCCACCTGGGAATCCTTCAGAGATGTTATTAAGGAACAATACTACCCTGTTGGAAGTTATGATGACTTATATACCAAATGGACCACACTACGGCAAGAAAGAGACCAAGCAGTGTCATATTTCACAAATATCTTCCATACTTTACGCAGCAAGTTGGGTATCAAATATTCAGAGAAACATTTGGTGCTCAAGTATCATGGTTCTCTGCATAGATACATCAATACTTAAATGGAATTTCTAGACATCTCATCCTTGGGCACGGCCTATTGATATGCTGTCAAAATCGAGCAGAAGCTCAAACAAAAGATGCGACAATTTGTGCCTAGAAACCCCTCACAACAAAATCTAGGAAAGGGCGGTCCCAACCCACAGACCAAAGGATAGAGAAAATATGGATAGTATCAGGACAACCATTCCAAGCTGCAAGCAAATAAGGACACCGGAAAGATAAAGAAAGATACCGGGAATTCATGCGACTACCATAAAATCCCTTGGCATAACATTGCTGACTACTGCTCAAAACAGTCGTTGGTGGCCGAAGTGAAATCCTATGAATCAGATGTGGATTTTGACTTTGAACCAGATTTAGGAAGAGAAAGACAGAGCATTTCCACATAACCCAATGCAACCGTTACTACCACCATGCTCTATCCTGGTGAACCAGACGAGCCAGAAGAAGGAGAATGCCTATTCCATTCACAGATGTGGGTAAAAGGCACCCCACTGCATTTCATAGTTGAAAGCGGTAGCTAGAAGAACCTCATCTCAGTAGAGGTCGTCAAGCGGTTGGCCCTGCCGACAATGCTTCACCCATAACCCTACACCATTGGATGGCTCCGCCAAGGAAGCAATCTCCACGTCAGCCAACAGTACTGACTGTCGTACGACATCAAGCCCTTCAAATACGAGGTATTGTGTGATGTTTCTCCTCTTGAAGTTTGTGATGTTTTTTTGGGACAACCTTATTTATGGAAACATCATGTTGTATATGAGTCTAGACCTTGTAGTGTTATTATTACTTTGAACAGGAAATTGTACAGGATACCCGAGGCAGTCCCACCTAGTGCTATTTGCTTGATCTCTGCTAATAAATGTAGGAAGGTCATCTCTCAGACAAAAAAGTTTATCTTCTTCAGGATTCGCTCTCAGAATAAGTGAAAGATCACGACCACATAAAAGGTCTCTACGATCGACCTATCCACACAACAGAAGAAAGTAGATAAGGCCGTGGAAGAATACACAAATATCTTCTCCTCACCTATTGGGGTACCTCTGCACTTCCAGATCAAGCACCCCATCGATCTGACCCCTGGTGCACCACTACCCAATGGGCCAGTCTATCATTGCTCTCTATTAGAGAATGAGGAGATCAAGTGACAGATCCAAGAACTTCTCCACAAGGGGCACATCCATCCCATCTCATCACCCCGCGGGAGGCCAATTTTGTTGGTACAGAAGAAAGATGGAACATGGCGAAACTGCATTGATTACTAGGCTCTGAATAAAATCATAGTGAGAAACTGGTACCCAATTCCCCGAATCGAAGACCTCCTTGATAAACTCACGGGGGTGTAATACTTTAGTAAGATTGATCTAAAGTCTAACTACCACCAGGTCCCGATAAAATAGACAAATGTGTGGAAAAACTCCTTCAAGTCAAAGGAAGGCCTTTTTGAATGGTTGGTCATGCCCTTTGGTTTGAAAAATGCTCCAGCCACTTTCATGAGGATGATGGATGATATCCTGCGACCATTCACCAATACGTTTTTAGTGGTGTATCTGGATGACATTCCCATTTACAGCAAGACTTGGGCCGAACACTTGCAGAATATTCATCAGGTTCTACACACCCTGCAACAACACAAGCTATATGCCAACCTGGGAAAATGCTCCTTCAGAATGGACAGGGTCCATTACCTAATCTACATCATTGATCAACATGGTGTACATGTGGATCTATCCAATATCCAAGTCATCCGTGACTGGCCAGCCCCAACCACACTCACTGAGCTTCAGAGCTTCTTGGGCCTTGCCAATTTCTACCATAGGTTTGTGTTGGTATTCTCCCATATTGCATGGGCCCTCAGCCAAATAACCAGGGGTGGTGGTAAGGAGAAATTTTCATGGGGTCAGTCCCAACAAAAAGTGTTAGATGATTTGAAGCAACGCTTGTGCTCAGCCCCATTACTTTCACTACCAGACCTGCAAAAACCCTTTGAGATTGAGACAGATGCTTTAGACTATGCAGTGAGTGTCATTCTCACTCAACACGACCATCCCGTGGCCTATAAAAGTGAAACACTATCAGATGTTGTCTGTAAGTACCCTACTTATGAAAAATAAATGTACTCCATTGTGAAATCCTACCGCCAATGGAGAAATTACATTCTTGGGGAGGACACAGTCATTCACACTGATCATAATCCGTTTCATTTCATGCAGACACAAGGAAAAATGTAGAATGATCACCATCAAAAGTGGTCCACATACTTGTAGCAATTCCACCGCAACATCAAGTATAAAACATGAATCACCAATCATGTCGCTGACTGCCTTAGCAGAACACTAGTCGCGACACTCACCATGGTGCTTGACTCTTATGGCCATGAGACCTCTGGATGGCCCCAACTATATGAGACAGATCAAGACTTCGCCACCACCTACCAAATGTTGGGTGCAAACGTAATTGTCGATAATTTCCATCTTCAAGATGGGTTGTTGTGTCATTTGGGCCATATTTTTGTTCCATCAAGCGAGCGGGTGAAGCTGATCTAGGAATCCCACTATAGTCAGGTGGTAGGACACTTCAGCGTCAAAAACAGAGTGGTGATGCTACAAAAAAATTTCTACTGGATGAAACATCGACAGGACTTCAGCAAGTATATCAAATCCTGCATTGCCTGTGCTATTGCCAAGTCGGCCACTAAGAAATAGGGCATGTACACCCCTCTTCCTACTCCTAACAGGCCATGGGAGTCCATCTCAATGGACTACATGTTAGTCCTCCCATCCACCCAAAATGGAAATGACTGTGTTTTGTGGTTGTTGATCGCTTCTCTAAGATGGTGATTCTGGTTGTCTGCAAGAAGAACATCACAGTAGAGGCCACTGCCAAGCTCTTATTTGAACGAGTCTGGGTACATTTTAGAATTCGACAAACCATTGTCTCAGATCGAGATAGTCAATTTCAAAGCACATTTTGGTCGATCCTTTGGTCACTGCTAGATACCAAGCTCACCAAATGCACGGCCTTCCACCCCTAGATAGATGGCCAAACTGAGGTCATAAATTGTATGATTGTGCATATCCTATGAATGTATAATTCAAATCTCCCTAGCACATGGGATGAGAGCCTTCCCTATGTCCAACATATCTACAACCAAGCCCTGCATATCTCATCCAGCCATAGCCCCTTTCAGGTGGGGTTGGGATTCCAACCATTGGGTCCCATAGATATTGCACTTCCCCTTGCGGTCACCTCAATTGACTCATCTCCTGCTCTAGCTGAAGCTGACAAAGCCACTCGGTTCATTAAGTGGATCCATCACATCTACCAACATGTTCAGGATATCCTACAGAATTCTAATGACAAGTACAAGCCGCTCCATGATCAACATTGGGTGCCACGTGAGTTTTAGGTGGGCGACAAAGTTTGGTTGCACTTGCAAAAAGAACGCCTTACAAGACTCCATAGAAAGATTCACCCACTCCATTATGGTCCATATACCATCACCAAGGCCATGGGGGATAATTCTTTTGAGCTCAACATTCCTCCTTTCCTTGGCCTGCACTGAGTGTTCAACGTGGATCTCCTTCGCCCTTATTTCCCACCATTATTGTACACCTCCAACGTAGTAGAACAACTGACACCAACAGAGCTCAACCCAGACTGCATACAACAAGGATCTAATGATCATATTGTGGAAACACATATCAAGGGCACTCGACTACAAAGGATCCATCTTTATCGAGTCGTCAAAGCAGGGCAACTCCTGCACTAAGACAAGTGGCTCACCCAAGGCCAAATTCGACAGAAATTTCCTCATCTGATGGAGGGACTCAACGCAATGGTGAACATTTCTTCCTAAGGAAGGAGGATTGATCCAGATGGATATTTTTGGCCACCCACCTTTTCCAACTGGCTCAAAACAATTTTCTGGCAATTTCGGCAATTTACTATTTTTAGCAGCTTTAACTTCTGGGACCATTTTGAGGGCCTAAATGAAGGTTTTTTGGGATCAAACCAACTCAATGATATTAAAAGGCATGATTGAGGCCTCCCCAAAATGAATCTCCTCGATGATACCTTTCCAATGAGATATCACATGCCTAAAATGGAGATTGTATTCAAAACTTACGACCCCGGGAAGTTAATGTACTAACTTACCCAAACGGGGCCCACGTGACTTTTGGTGCTTCATCTCCTAGGGTTAGTTTTTTGGATGTCTAGTGTTTTTGGAATTCATGTTTATTGTAAAAAGGCCTTCAGAGCCCCATTGTAATCATCTTCTTGTGAATGAGCACAACCGTCACATCTCTTCCCGGAGATAAGCTGCCACCATTCCAGCAAGCTTGTTTCCACTGCATTTTTACAGTGTCGGCTTATTTCCTTATTGAATAGAAAACCATTTTTACTGTATCTTTGTTATTTTTTGTTAATCACCTATTAATAATCTATATTCATTTTGTTCTACTCATAAAATCTAGATCAGTGGTATCAGAGCGGTCTACTCCTTGTCGTCTTAATGCATGCCCCCAACGAGGGTGGAGTACAAAGAGTTGTGTCTCGAGCTTGTTTCTCTTGAGGAAAAAATCTCTCGCATGCCCAAGCGACCTCTCATGGCAAGAGAAAAGAAATATGACAAGACATGAGATCCTTTCAAACTTTTGATTGAGTAATCCCTCACGCAATAAAAGAAAGAGATGATGGATAGTTTCGTGCAAATCCTTCGGCAGCTACCAACAACCGACGCATCTTCTTCGAGTGGAGGCGCTGCCCCCTTCAAGGTACAAATAAACTTTGATGTTCCTATATTTGAAGGTTAGATATACGTAGAGAATATAGACAAGTGGTTGAATCTACTAGAAGGTTATTTTTCTATCCATAACTTTTCGAATAGAGAAAATATTACTTTTGCGCTCCTCAAAGCCGTTCCCCATGTCAAAGATTGGTGGGAAACTTTCTGTGAGCAAAAGGAAACAGAGGAACCCTCATTATTTATAGTCAGGACCACCTGGAAATATTTCAAGGATGTTATTAAGGAACAATACTACCCTATTGGAAGTTATGATGACTTATATACCAAATGGACCACACTACAACAAGAAAGAGACCAAGTAGTGCCAGATTTCACAAATCTCTTCCATACCTTGCGCACCAAGTTGGGTATAAAATATTAAGAGTGACATCTATTTCTCAAGTATCACGATTCTCTGCATAGATACATCTAGACCGAAATGGAATTTCTGGACATCTCATCCTTTGGCGTGGCCTGCCAATATGCCGTCAAAATCAAGTAGAAGCTCAAACAAAAGACGCGACAATTTGGGCCTGGGAACCCCTCACAACAAAAGCCAGGAAAGGGTGGCCCCAACCCATAGACAAAAGGACAAAGAAAATATGGATAGTATCAGTACAACCATCCCAAGCCACAAGAAAATAAGGACACCGAAAAGACAAAGAAACATACCGAGAAGTGGTGCGACTTCCATAAGAGCCCTTGGCATAACACTGTTGACTGCCACTCAAAGTAGTCACTAGTGGCCGAAGTGAAATCCACTGAATCAGATGTCTGAGCCAGAACTAGGAAGGGGAAGACAGATCATTGATGCAGAACCCAGTGCAACCGTTTCTACCACCAAGCTCCCACCTAGTGAACCAGACGAGCCAGAAGAAGGAGAACGCCACTTCCATTCACAGATGTGGGTAAAAGGCACCCCGCTGCACTTCATCATTGATAGAGGTAGCCAGAAGAACCTCATCTCAGCAGAGTTCATCAAGCGGTTGGCCCTACCAACAACACCACACCCAAAACCCTACACCATTGGATGGCTTCGCCAAGGAAGCGATCTTCGCGTCAACCAACAGTGACAACTGTCGTATGACATCAAGCCCTTCAAAGATGAGGTATTGTGTGATGCTGCTTCTCTCGAATTTTTTGATGTTCTTTTGGGCCAACCTTATTTATGGAAATTTCATGTTGCATATGAGTCTAGGCCTCGTAGTGTTATTATTACTTTGAACAGGAAATTGTACAGGATACCCGAGGCAGTCACACCTAGTGTTATTTCCTTGATCTCTTCTAAGAGATGCACGAAGGTCATCTCTCAGATGGGGAAGTTTGTCTTCTTCATGATTCGCTCTCAGAATAAGTGAAATATCATGACCACGTCGAGGGTCTCTGTGACTGACCTCTCCACACAACATAAGCAAGTAGATAAGGCCATGGAAGAATACTCATATATCTTCTCCTAACCTACCGGGGTACCTCTGCACTACCAGGTAAAGTGCCCCATCGATCTGACCCCCAGTGCACCACTACCCAATGGGACAATCTATCGCCGTTCTTTGTTAGAGAATGAGGAGATCAAGTGACAAATCCAAGAAATTTTCCACAAGGGGCACATCCTTCCCAGCTCATCACCTTGTGGGATCCCAATCATGTAGGTACAGAAGAAAGATGGAACCTGGTGACTCTGCATTGATTACCGAGTTTTGAATAAAATCACAGTCAGAAACTGGTACCTGATTCCCCAAATCAATGACCTCCTTGATCAACTCACGGGGGCCAAATACTTCTGTAAGATTTATCTAAAGTCTGACTACCACCAGGTGCCTATAGAACAAACAGATGTGTGGAAAACTACCTTCAAGTCAAAGGAAGGCCTTTTTGAATGGTTGGTCATGCCCTTTGATTTGAAAAATGATCTAGCCACTTTCATGAGGATGATGGATGATATCCTGTGACCATTCACAATTAATTTTGTAGTGGTGTATCTGGATGAAATTCTCATTTACAACAAGACTTGGGCCGAACACTTGCAGCATATTCAATAGGTTTTGCACATCCTGCGACAACACAAGCTATATGCCAACCTGGAAAAATGCTCCTTCGGCATGGACATGGTCCACTAACTAGGCTAAACCAATGATCAACATGGCGTACATGTGGATCCAGCCAAGATCCAAGTCATCTGTGACTAGCCAGCCCCAACCACACTCACTGAGCTTCAGAGCTTCTTGGGCCTTGCCAATTTCTACTGCAGGTTTGTGTTGGGATTCTCCCATATTGCATGGGCCCTCAGCCAAATAACCAAGGGTGGTGGTAAGGAAAAATTTGCATGGGGTAGGTCTCAAAAACAAGCATTCGATGATTTGAAGCAGCGCTTATGCTCGGCCCCAGTACTTTCACTACGAGACCTGCAACAACCCTTTGAGATCAATATAGATGCTTCAGACTATGCGGTGGGTGTCGTTCTCACTCAACACGACCACCCCGTGGCCTATCATAGTGAAACACTATCAGATGTTGTCCATAAGTACCCTACTTATGATAAATAAATGTACTCCATTGTGCAAGCCTGCCGCCAGTGGAGACATTACATTCTTGGGAAGGAGATAGTCATCCACACTGATCATAAGTTGTTGCAATTCATGCAAACACAAGGAAAATTGTAGAATGATCACCATCAAAAGTGGTCCACATACTTGCAGCAATTCCACCTCAACATCAAGTATAAAACATGAAGCACTAATCGAATTCTTGACTACCTCAACAGAGCACTAGTCGCGACACTCACCACGGTGCTAAACTCTTGTGGCCATGAGACCTCTGGATGGCCCCAACTATATGAGGTAGACCTGGACTTCGCCACCACCTACCAAATGTTGGGTGAAAACATAGTTTTCAATAATTTCCATCTTCAGGATGGGTTCTTGTGTCATCTGGGCCATATCTGTCTTCCATCAAGTGAGTGGGTGAAGCTGATCTCGGAAGCCCACTACAATCAGGTGATAGGACACTTCGACGTCAAAAAGACAAGGGCAATTCTATAGAAACATTTCTACTGGACAAAATTTTGATAGGAGGTCAGAAACTATATCAAATCTTGCATTGCCTGCATTATTTCCAAATTGACCACTAAGAAATAGGGCCTGTACACCCCTCTTCCTACTCCTGATAGACCATGGGAATCCATCTCAATGGACTACATGTCGGGCCTCCTGTCCACCAAGAAGGGAAACGACTGTGTTTTTGTGGTTATTGATCACTTCTCTAAGATAGCGATTCTAGTTGCGTACTAGAAGAACATCACAGTAGAGGCCACTACCAAGCTCTTCTTTGAACGAGTCTGGGTACATTTTGGAATCCTGCAAACCATTGTCTCAGATCAAGATAGTTGATTTCTCATCACATTTTGGTCGAGCCTATGGTCACTGCTGGACACCAAGCTCACCAAATCCACACCCTTCCACCCCTTGACAGATGGCCAAATTGAGGTCATAAATCGTATGATTGTGCATATTCTTCACATGTATAATTCAAAGCCGTAAATCATCACCAAGGACATGGGGGATAATTTTTTTGAGCTCAACATTCCTCCTTTCCTTGGCCTGCACCCAGTGTTCAATGTGGATCTCCTTCGCCCTTATTTCCCACCATTATTGGACACCTCCGACGTAGCAGAACAAATGACACCAACAAAGCTCAACCCCAATTTCATACAACAAGCATCCAATGATTATATTGTGGACACATAGATCAAGGGCACTCGACAACAAAGGATCCAACTTTATTGAGTCATCAAAGCAGGGCAGCTCCTGCACCAACACATGTGGCTCACCCGTGGCCAAATTCAACAGACATTTCCTCATATGATGGGGGGAATCAACGTAATGGAGACCATTTATTCCTAAGGAGGGAGGATTTATCCATATGGATATCGATGGCCACCCACCTTTTCCAACTGGCTCAAAACCGTTTTATGGCAATTTTGGCAATTTAATATTTTTAGCAGTTTTAACTTTCAGGCCCATTTTGAGGGCCTAAATGAAGGTTTTTCGGGATTGACCCAACCCAATGATAGCCAAAGTAATTATTTATTCCACTCCAAAATTAATATCCTCAAAGATACCTTTCCAACGGGCTATCACATGCCTAAAATGGAGATCGTATGCAAAAGTTACGACCTCAGGAAGTTAATGTACTAACTTACCCAAACGGGGCCCACATGGATTTTGGCGCTTCATCTCCTAGGGTTAGATTTTTGGATGTCTAGGGTTTTTGGCATTCATTTTTATTGTAAAAATGCCTTCATATCCTCATTGTAATCATATTCTTGCGAAGGAGCACAGTCGTCACATCTCTTCCCAGAGATAAGCTGCCACCATTCCAGCAAGATTGTTTCTGCTGCATTTTTATAGTTTCAGATTATTTCCTTATTGAATAGAAAACCAGTTTTACTGTATCTCTGTTATTTTTTGTTAAACACTTGTTAATAATTTGTATTCATTTTTTTCTTCTCATAAAATCCTGATCAGTGGTATCAGATCGGTCTTCTCCTTGTCGTCTTAATGCATGTCCCCAACGAGGTCGGAGTACAAAGAGTTGGGTCTCGAGCTTGTTTCTCTTGAGGAAAAAAGATATCGCACGCCCAAGTGACCTCTCATGGTAGGATAAAAGAAATATGACAGGATAGGAGATCATTTCAAACTTTTGATTGAGGAATCCCTCATGCAACAAAGGAACGAGATGATGGATAGTTTCGCGCAAATCCTTCGGCGACTACCAAAAAGCGATGCATCTTCTTCGAGCGGAGGTGTCGCCCCCTTAAAGGTACAAATAAAATTTGATATTGTTATATTTGAAGGTCAGATAGATGCAGATGTTGTAGACAAGTGGTTGAATCTAATAGAAGGGTACTTTTCTATCCATAACTTTTCGAATAGAAAAAAGATTACTTTTCCGCTCCTCAAAGTCGTTCCCCATGTCAAAGATTGGTGGGAAAATTTCTGTGAGAAAAAGGAAATAGATGAACCCTCAGTATTTACAGTCATGGCCACCTGGGAATCCTTCAGGGATGCTATTAAGGAACAATACTACCCTGTCAGAAGTTATGATGACTTATATACCAAATGGAGCACACTGCGACAAGAAAGAGACCAAGCAGTGCCATATTTCACAAATATCTTCCATACCTTACACATCAAGTTGGGTATCAAAGATTCAGAGAGACATCTGGTGCTCAAGTATCGCAGTGCTCTGTATAGATACATCTAGATCGAAATGGAATTTCTGGACATCTCATCCTTGGGTGCGGCCTACCAATATGTCATCAAAATTGAGCAGAAGCTCAAACAAAAGACACGAAAATTTGGGCCTGGGAACCCCTCACAATAAAAGCCAGGAAAGGGCAGCCCCAACCCATAGACCAAAGGATAGAAAAAATATGGACAGTATCAGGACAACCAGTCCAAGCCGTAGGCAAAGAAGGACACTGGAAAGACAAAGAAATATATCGGGAAGTGGTGCGGCTTTCGTAAGATCCCTTGGCATAACACTGTTGACTGCCGCTCAAAGTAGTCGCTGGTGGCCGAAGTGAAAAGATCTGAATCAGATGTGGATTCTGACTCTGAGCTAGAACTAGGAAGGGAAGACAGATCATTGACATGGAACCCAATGCAATTGTTGCTACCACCAAGCTCCAGCCTGGTGAACCAGATGAGCCAGAAGAAGAAGAACGCATCTTCTATTCATATATGTGGATAAAAGGCACCCTGTTGCACTTCATCGTTGATAGTGGTAGCCAGAAGAACCTCATATTAGCAGAGGTCATTAAGCAGCTAGCCCTATCGACAACGCCACACCCATAACCCTACACCATTGAATGGCTCTGCCAAGGAAATGATCTCCATGTCAGCCAACAGTGTCGAATGTCGTATGACATCAAGCCCTTCAAAGACGAGGTATTGTGTGATGTTTCTCCTCTCAAAGTTTGTGATGTTCTTTTGGGCCAACCGTATTTATGGAAACATCATGCTATATATGAGTCTAGGCCTTGTAGTGTTATTATTACTTTGAGCAGGAAATTGTACAGTTTACCTGAGGCAGTCCCACCTAGTGTTATTTCCTTGATCTCTGCTAAGCAATGTAGGAAGGTCATATCTCAAATGAGGAAGTTTTTATTCTTTATGATTCACTCTCAGACTATGCAAAAGATCATGGCCACATCCAGGGTCCCTACGACCAACCTCTCCAAACAACAGAAGCAAGTAGATAAGGTCGTGGAAGAATACTCAGATATATTCTCCTCATCTATGGGGGTACCTCTTCACTACCAGGTCAAGCACCCCATCGATCTGACTCCCAGTGCACCGCTACCCAATGGGCTAGTCTATCACTGCTCTCTATTAAATAATAAGGAGATCAAGCAATAGATCCAAGAACTTCTCCACAAGGGGAACCTATGTCCTAGATCATCACCCTGTGGGAGCCCAATCATGTTGGTACAGAAGAAAGATGGAACCTGGCGACTCTACATTGATTAATGGGCTATGAATAAAAACACAATTAGAAACCGGTACCCAATTCCTTGAATCGACGAACTCCTTGATCAACTCACGGGGGACAAATACTTCAATAATATTGATCTAAAGTCTAGCTATCACCAGGTCCCGATAGAACAGACAGATGTGTGGAAAATCATCTTCAATTCAAAGGAAGGCATTTTTGAATGGTTGGTCATGCCGTTTGGTTTGACAAATGCTCCAGCCAATTTCATGAGGATGATGACGATATCCTGTGACCATTCACCAATAATTTTGTAGTGGTGTATCTGGATGAAATTCTCATTTACAACAAGACTTGGGTTGAACACTTGCAACATATTCAACAGGTTCTGCACACCCTGTAGTAGCACAAGCTATATTCTATCCTATAAAAATGATCCTTCAGCATGGACAGAGTCCATTATGTGGGTTACATAATTGATCAACATGGCGTACATGTGGATCTAGCCAAGATCCAAGTCATTCATGACTCGCCAGCCCCAACCACACTCACTGAGCTTCAGAGCTTCTTGGGCCTTGCCAATTTCTACCGTAGGTTCGTGTTGGGATTCTCCCATATTGCATGAGCCCTCAGCCAAATAACCAGGGGTGGTGGTAAGGGAAAATTTGCATGGGGTTGGTCCCAACAACAATCTTTTAATGATTTGAAGCAACGCTTGTGCTCAGCCCCAATACTTTCACTACCAGACCTGCAACAACCCTTTGAGATCAAGACAGATGGTTCAGACTATGCGGTGGGCATCGTTCTCACTCAACATGGCCACTCTATGGCTTATCATAGTGAAACACTATCAGATGTTGTATGTAAGTACCCTACTTACGACAAAGAAATGTACTCCATTGTGAAAGCCTGCCTCCAGTGGAGACATTACATTCTTGGGAAGGAGATAGTCACACTAATCATAAGTTGTTGCAGTTCATGTAGACACAAGGAAAATTGCAGAATGATCACCATCAAAAGTGGTCCACATACTTGCAACAATTCCAGCTCAACATCAACTATAAAACAGGAAGCACCAATCACGTCGCTGATTGCCTCAACAAACCTCCAGTCATGACACTCACCATGATGTTGGACTCTTGTGGCCATGAGACCTATGGATGGCCCCAACTATATGAGATAGACCCGAAATTCGCCACCACCTACCAAATGTTGGGTGTAAACACAGTTGTCGATAATTTCCATCTTTAGGATGGGTTGTTGTGTCGTCTGGGCCATATCTGTGTTCCATCAAGTGAAAAGGTGAAGTTGATCTGGGGAGCCCACTATAGTTAGGTGGCAATACACTTAGATTTCAAAAATACAGTGGCGATGCTACAAAAACTTTTCTACTGGCCAAATCTTTGATAGGAGGTCAACAAGTATATCAAATCATTCACTGCCTGTGTTATTGCCAAACTGACCACTAAGAAATAGGGCCTGTACACCCCTCTTCCTACTTCTGATAGTCTATGGGAATCCATCTCAATGGACTACATGTCGGTCCTCCTGTCCACCAAGCGGGGAAATGACTGTGTTTTTGTGGTTGTTGATCGCTTCTATAAGATTGTGATTTTGGTTGTCTGCAAGAAGAACATCACAGAAGAGGCCACTACCAATCTCTTCTTTGAATGAGTCTAGATACATTTTGGAATCCCACAAAACATTGTCTCATATCGGGATAGTTAATTTCTCAACACATTTTGGTCGAGCCTTTGGTCACTGCTGGATACCAAGCTCACCAATCCACATCCTTCCACCCCCAGATAGATGGCCAAACCAAGGTCGTATATCATATGATTGTGCATATCCTTCGCATGTATAATTCAAAGAACCCTCATACATGGGATGAGATCCTTCCCTATGTCCAACATAGATACCACTGAACCTTGCATATCTCAACCGACCACAACCCCTTTCAGGTGGGTTTTGGATTCCAACCATTGGGTCCCATAGATATTGCACTTCCCCTTGTAGACACCTTAGCCGACTCATCTCCTGCTCCAACTGAAGCTGAAAAAGCCACTTAGTTAATTTAGTATATCCATCACATCCACCAATAGGTTCAGGATATCCTACAGAAGTCCAATGACAAGTACAAGCAACGCCATGATCAACATCGGGTGCCACATAAGTTTTAGGTGTGCAACAAATTTTGGTTGCACTTGTAGAAAGAACGCCTTACATGACCCCATCGAAAGCTTCACCCACTTCATTATGGGTTGTACACCATCACCAAGGTTGTGGGGGATAATTCTTTTGAGCTCAACATTCCTCCTTTCCTTGACCTGCACCTAGTGTTCAACGTGGATCTCCTTCGCTCTTATTTCCCACCATTATTGGACACCTCCGACATAGTAGAACCGCTGACACCAATAGAGCTCAACCCCGACTGCATACAAAAGGCATCCAACAATAATATTGTGGACACATAGATCAAGGTCACTCGACAACAAAGGATCATGCTTTATCAAGTCGTCAAAGCAGGGCAGCTCCTGCACCAAAGCAAGTGGCTCACCCGAGGCCAAATTCAACAGAAATTTCTTCATCTGATGGGGGGACTCAATGCGATGAATACCATTTCTTCCTAAGGAGAGAGGATTTATCCAGATGGATATTGGTTTCCGTCCACCTTTTCCAACTGGCTCAAAACAATTTTCTGGCAATTTTGGAAATTTACTATTTTTAGCAGTTTTAACTTCCGGGGCCATTTTGAGGGCCTAAATGAAGGTTTTTTGGGATTGACCCAAATCAATAATACCTGAAGGCATGATTGAGTCCACCCCAAAATGAATCTCCTCGAATATATCTTTCCAACGGGCTATCACACGCCTACAACGAAGATTGTATGCAAAATTTACGACCTTGGGAAGTTAATGTACTAACTTACCCAAATGGGGCCCACATGACTTTTGGCACTTCATCTCCTAGGGTTAGGTTTTTTTATGTATAGGGTTTTTGGAATTCCTGTTTATTGTAAAAAGGCCTTCAAAGGCTCATTGTAATCATCTTCTTGCGAATGAGTGCAGTCGTCACATCTCTTCCCAGAGATAAGTCGCAACCATTCTAGCAAGATTGTTTCTACTACATTTTTACTATTTCGGCTTATTTCCTTATTGAATAGAAAACTAGTTTTATCGTATCTCTGTTATTTTTTGTTAAGCACCTGTTAATAATCTATATTCATTTCGTTCTGCTCATAAAATCTGGATCAAAAGTGGGTAACCACCATTCAACTAATGGTAACCATTGAGCCCATTGATGTTTCCTTTTAGAGGAAAAACACCTCAAATAAGTCTCCAAACACTTGTTGACAACTTCATTTTGACCATCAGTTTAGGGATGATAGGTGGTGTTAATATGCAATTGGGTGCCATGTATCTTGAATAGTTCTTGCAAAACAAATCTAGTGAAATTGGGATCTCGACGTTATCACTGAAATTTCATCCGCAAAATCACACGCAAATGGTTACAGGAATACATCATCTCCAAAAACCTATTAGCTCACCTGCAACACCAAAAATGTATTTACAAGGGGAGAAAACTATACAACTGGAAAAAAATTGACATGCACTGAAACACTAAAGGAAGCATGTGCACAGTGCATGGGCCAAAGAAGCCCGTAGAGTGCACAATGTGCCATATGCGCGACTATGTACGAGAAAATCCACGCACTCCTATGAACAATGCATTTATGGTTCTTGTCACCCCCTCACCCACTTCTGTACCATCTCCTAACTTGATTTGACCCTCAAATCTGAGCTGAATCCAAATGGGGGGCTGGTCAAATACCTAAGGGTGCCCTAAAGGGCCCCTTGTCCACACTAAGAACCAGTTGGATATTGCCTCAATGACATGCTATAAATGGAGGACATGGGTGCACTAAGAATTTAATAATCTCATAATATTGTTATGTGCCTCTATCCTCCCTCAAGAAACCTCTTTTCTTCTTGGATCATTCTAGCAACATATCAATAAGCTATTCACCTCACCTCTTGAGGGAATAGGCTTGGATATCTTTACCATTTGCTTTCTAGTTTATCATTCTAAGAAGAGATCTCAAATAGGGGACTCAAGATCCATCCCAAGGAGGAATAGGGGATCCACAAGTCCTCCTTTCTCTACAGTGTTTTCCAACTAATATAGTTATCCATTGGTGGCATAGTCATTGGTCATTTGGTTGATTGATTTTGGTTCAAATTTTCTTATGCATTTTAGTTTTATTTCCTTAGTTGTTTCCTTAGTTGTTTCTATCTTAGTTGTTTTTTTATTTCATGTTCTTGGATTTTTTAATTCATACACTAACCTTTTTCTTGTCTTGTAGGCCCAAATAGACTTAAAAGTGCCCTTGTTTTGCTCACCTAAGTGACAAAACATACACAACATATTGGCGACCATATTGGGGATAAGGTATCAATTTCCTCCCTATTTGGGTTGTTTGAGCACTTCTTTTTGACCCATTTTCCTTGCAAGGATCATAACTGGCCTAGCCTTACCTATCAAGAGCTAAGTTTGGAGCTAGAGGAGGATAATTCCACTTAAAATCACCCCCCCCTCCCGACGTGTATCAGAACGTGTGTGGGTGTTATAGCCCAAAGACGTGCATTCCGAGTATTGTGCGCCAAAAGAACTTCGTTTCTCTGCGCATTGTGCACCAAAAGGTCTTAAGTTTTCTACACCTGCTATGCATTGCACACCCACTGTGCCTCTATCTAAACTGTAACCGGGACATTTGTCCAAAATTCCAAAATTGTAAGAGTTTTTTTTATATTTTGAAGACCCGTAGCCTTCAAAATCTTGATTTTATGCAATTTGTAAATGCACCACACTTAGATTCCCTTTCCACATGAAGGGTTAGTCAAAACATAGGCACTTAGGGGGTTAAAAAGAACCATATTTCTCCTCTTTTTCTTTGAGTTTCCACATGGATGGCTTGTTTTGATTGTAAACTTTAAGTTGAGATTATTTACTATCACATATAAAAACACTTGCATTGGGACCAAAAATCAAACTTTAATCATTGAGTATGCTCTTCTCTCGCACCATAGAGCAATCTTGAGAATCAAAAAAGTGTTTAAGGGGACATTTCATCTCCCTTAACAAAATATTTAGGAGAGGACAAATCCCCCCTAGGGATCCTCTTAGTTTATTTTCAAAACATCTTAAATTTGTAAGGGCCCATACATGCCCACATATTGCAAAGTTAGGATAGTTTTTGAAATTATTTTCTTAGTTTACATCACTAGGAGAATTTAAATATCAAAGTAATGGGCCCATACATGCCCACATGATTGCAATCTAGGATATTTTTTCAAATCTTTCTTAGATTAAACCACATTAGGGAGTTTAAAGTATTGGTAAGGACCCATATGTCAACATGCTAGTTCTTTAGGGACATTAAAATTCTGCAAGGTTGTACCAATGACATCTAGAAAGATAGGTAATCAAGATTTGTATGGACCACATGAATTCCACATGTTGCAAGGTTGCACCTAACTTATTAAAATTTGGCACATTTTATTACTTTCTCACACACAAATTCACTCCTCACTCACATAATTTCGTCTCGAATTATGGAGGTTAAAGTAGGTTTCCTCCAAAGGGATTCTGAAATGTCCCACTATTTCTTGAAGAAATTATCCACACCCACTTAATTCAAACGAGATTGGTTCACACCCCCAATCTCTCAACCAACCACATCTAATTTTTTTTCTAAAAACTCACTAAGTTTTCCTCCATAGGAGGTACCAAAATAATTTTTTTAGTCTAGGTAGGATCTTGGGGGTAGGCATCCAAATAACCCCTCGTTATGTGGTTCTCACATCTTCAAACATTGAAATTTGGCAAATAGGGAACTTTAAAATCCTCCAAGTCAAGTGTTCCCAACACCATAAAGCAGGGAGATACCCGTGAATGGTCAAAGGCCGAGGTCCGCGTCCCCCCTTGAGTCACCCAACTCTTGGAAGGGATCCATGACCCATTTTTGAGGCCAGAAATATAAATGTCTCCCTTTGATCGAGGTACCTAGTGACCAAATTTAGGACATATACCCAGGTGGTAATTGTGGGCTGCAATTGCACCTTGATCAGATTTTGTGTGGCTATTGGGAAATATCGCCAACTCTTTCGGGATATGCACCATCTACCCCTCATTATAACTGATTGTTTCATCCTTCACTAGTTCCTCTTCTGGTGGCTTAAAACCCCACTATTGAGTTCTATTGGAAGGTCCAATGCTATTTGATTTGAAGGATGTTACGTATTTTTAGGACATGAGCATTTGTTTTCTTTGTTTTCCCATGTGGAAAAAATCCACCTATCCACATGTATGATTTTTTTATTTATTTACGTATGATGCTCATTTGATTACATGTGATTGTGAGATATATTGTGAAGGTACAAATTATACAATTCTCTTGTTCATTTATTGCTCTCATCACCATTTGCACACATTCACTTTGCTAGTCGGGCATCATAGGGGACCCACAAAATCCCTGTCATTCCAGATGCTTGCAAAATATTCCTCCTATCCTAGGAGGAGTTCCTAGTCTTGCCAAGTCACCAGCTCAAACCTCTCACACCCCTGTGAGTGCTACTATTTTGGGATCAACTTTACTTGGGTCTAATTCCCAAAGCCAACCATCCACTAGCTCTCCTGCACAAGGAGGTAGAGGACAAACTTCTTCTCAAGGGAGAGGTACAACCCCACCAAATCCCCCTCAAGGGTCAGGTACACAACTTGCTCACACCATGGTTGGAACTAATCCTCCACCGCCACCCCCCATGCCATATTTGGCGTCCCTCAATATCCCTGATTTGAGTAAACTCACGAATGACCCTATATTGCATGACCCCACATGGCCCAATATGCCTACCAAACTACCTTCATGCATTCCCAAGTTTGAAGGAATGTCGGGCAAAGATCCTACCAACCATGTCATGACCTTCCACTTATGGTTCTCCTTAAGCAAAATCATGGATGACTTCATTCGCTTAAGTTTATTTCCGCACACACTCACTGGTCCATCAACCAAATGGTATATGGACAAAAAATCAGGGTCCCATGTGACTTTTGAATCCTTGGACAAAACATTTTTGACCTTCTTTCAACTACCAGTTCGTCATGACAATGGTCTATAAATTATCTCTGAGTGTAAGAAAACCTTAGCCATGCATATCACCAACCACATTCACGAATGGTATCGGCGACGTAGTTTATGCAAAGCATAAACCACCAAATAATAATGCCTCGATTGGTTTCCCATATCACTCATTTCTATCCTTGCCAAATATGTGGCCTCCACCTTCCCCCAAACTGAAGAGGAAGCCATCAACAAGGCTCAACAATACGACCTCATTTATGCTTAGTCATGTCAATTATATGCAGTAATACCTAATGCCCCGAGACCCGTACCATTCATCCAGGACAAACCTAGGATGTCTCATGTGACAGATGGATTGATCGGTACTACAACACACCATAATCCATACACCACCACCCATGTATGGTACACCCCAATATCCGTCGATGTATGGAGGTCATCTTACTACCCTCCTCCCCCTTACTAACAACCATATCCTGTGCCCCCCCTCCACCCCTGAGTTGACCCTTTCCGACACCCATGATGCACCCGGCTTCTCAACCAAGTTCAGGTACCCCTTCTACCTCATGTTACAACATGGGAACTAGTGAAAGTTATTTATGCACCCTACAAATCATTGCCACACAACAATCCATATTTTCCATTTCCTGGTCCTCCATAACCAATTGCTCCTCCACAAGGACAACCACACACTGGTGTTAACTTTGTTCATCCCTCTCCCATTCAACCACTTAAAATTTTTGAACAACTGAATATGGAAAATCTGTCCCATCAGCTGAATAATTCCAAAAATAAAGGAAACAAACAAAACAATAATAACATAGGACCAGGTGGAAATAACCCCCAACAAAACCAAACTGTTGGGGGAAACCCGAACCAGGGCAACCAGAACCCCCAAGGGAAAAATAAAAACAAACTCCAAGGGAGGAACACCAACAAAAACCTTTGAACAAATTTCCCTTGTTCTCTTCGCGATGAGCATGGTCATTATACTCACCATTTCCCCCAAATTGTTGACATCAAATAGATGAAGCAGTCCATGAACGCGTCACGTCCTCTAGTGTCGCCTGCCCCTTAGCAGGCCCCAGAACAATATTTACAACAACCACCCCTGACTGTATTGCAAAACCCTACTCCACACCAAGGTTTGATGAATACCCAATAGGTTATGCATCCTTCCCCACCATAGATGGGACAATATCAAAACCCTGGAAATCCGACAGATCGCAATATCCTCCTAACTAGCGAAGAAGAAATTATTATGCAAATGCAGAATCATCAATAAAATTCACCCCATGAATCTACTCCCACCACTTTGGAAGTAGTTCTAGCTATAGTTGGACAACCCTTGATGATTCCACGCCCTAATACTGAACCCACCATTTGTATCCCTTGCATCCCTTTACGACGGAATTTCAACTACCCTCAGGCGATGGCGGCATACAATTACAGTTTGGTTGATGACTTGGCACAATATCCTATAGCCATGTCGATATTGGAGGTCCTCCAAACCTGTCCAACTCAACGAAAATACTTACTATCCACCTTGGGGGAATTCGACCCAGCTGATACTAGACTCATCACATTTGATCTAGATTGTGGGGAACCTTGTCTCCCCGCTTTGGTAGCTTTCCAGATACCAATAAAGATTCAAAACATCATGGTTCAATGATGCATCATTGATGAAGGTGCATCCACATGCATCAAGTTAAAAAATTTATTACAGAAACTCAGCTCCCGCTAATAACATCTGCCATAATTTTGAGATCTTATGATGGAAAACCATCCTCTTCTGAAGGGTTCTTTCAAAATGTCCCCATTGAACTGGAGGGAAAAACCATCCTTATTGACATTGAGGTTATCGACTCCCCACTCGATTACAACATATATTTTGGACATAGCTACATGTACATGTTGGATCATGTTTCCATTGATGCCAATGGTTTGATTGATTGATGTCATTGATTGATGTCAAGTGATTGATTGATGTCAAAGGATTGATTGATTGATGATTTATGTAATATAATATGTATTGTCCTTGA
>JZKD02S1718680.1:715517-728316 GCA_000966675.3 Picea glauca
GTGGTAGGTGTGTCCAATAGTACACTATGAAGGTAGTGGCCTCTTCTATATTTTGAATGATGATGTTCCCCCACAATGGTAAAATCATCACCATCGACGAAGTTTCATATTACAAGCCTAACCACTCCTCTAACATCGACAACATATTACATCTTGTCTGCACTAGTTCTGACGCATATCCACTCATTGATATGGGCCCTAGAATTTTCAAAGACCCATCCTTGTTGGGGGCATACCATAGAGCACCACCTCTCATACACCCCTCCACACAAGTGTGTGTCATATATTCTAATGGAACTGAAACTAGGGATACCATTCCTCCCACTGAGACTTCTCCACCCATCGACGTCCCACTAGTTAAAGAAATTTTACCTTAGGAAATAATTGAAAACCCTACGACACCACTTATACTGATTTCACCCTTCCCCAAGGGAAAATCTTGGTTTGGGAAACCATGCCCCAAGACATTACTCAGATCCCCTTCTTCTACCCCCCACAGGGAGTACAATATTTTTAGGTAGCCGCAATGCATGGTTCTCTCCATTCTAGTACGGTATCTACACCCACCCACGATGGTTCCTCAACCATCCCTCCCTTCCCAATAAAAGGGAATCCCTATGCCAATTCCAGTACTAACTCCGGCCACACCACCCTCACCCCCAATCAATAGCACTACAGCTATGGCTGGGGACAAAAGGAAGAAGAAAGAGCCCACCATTCCACTTCCTCCCTGATTTAAACCTCCTTGCACACTATGAGAAAGAGAGGGACACCCCACTAATCGATGTCCCTCTCTTCCCAAGTTACGCAATTTGATCCAACTCCCTCGAGCAACCACATCACTCGTTGCTTCACCAAGCACACCTATTACCACCACAACATCCCCTACTACAAGAAGTAAATGGCTGCGAACCAAATTCGCATGTGCCATCTTCTCATAGTATGGCCACCATACTCATCATTTCCCATCTCTACCTCAGTTTCGAAAGACGCTAGTGGTGATACGCCAAAGGTTTCATAAATATACCTCTCCACCAACCCCTTAAGGTACCTATGTCACCGACATCCATTATGTCTCAACCTCAGTCACTGAATGGATGAGATGCCCTTGCTCTCTTTGTGACTCACTTGATCATTTCACATACTATTGTCCTTTGATCATTGGATACACGCATTGTCAAATGACTCTTATTCAAAATCCTCCGACCACCTCACCTATTGTGATACAAGTGATCCCCCCTATCCCTTCTCTAGATACTATTCACATCACCTCCCCTGAACCTGAGTCACTTCCCACCGCACCATGGTTCATGGATAGACCGTCTGAGGATTTTCCCCCAAATCCTCCCAATTCCCCGGTTCATTTCTTCCAGGATATCTTACCCCCGACCATAGTTTACAACCCACAATGTCTAGACATTTGGTTTATGTCAAGCATGCCATCGCACCGTAGTTACGATACCCCCTCTATGTCTTCACCACATGAAGACAATCACATGGTGACAGTCACCAATGTTACTTCCCCAAATCCCCTATATTCTCACATTTTCCACTGCGATGAATATATCTTGGAAGAACTAACTACCCCATTGCCCATGGAATGCGCTCCATCATAGAGTTCTTTTTCTCTCACAGGAAGCCTTTGACCCTCCTAGACAAGCCTCCATATGTGCAATTGAAACTAAGGATTTTATTCCATCAAGGCATATAGACTGATTCAACAACCCTATCCCTACCCCGATGCTTTTGAAGAAGGCAACATGGCCAACATTTCCCCCACTATCAAAATTGACATTTCCATCAAACTAGGAATCATAGAGGAAATCACCATTGGCGTCGCATGCTCCCTAGAGGAACTCATATCTTACAAAGCTCTCTTTTAGGAATACCAGGATATTTTTTCCTGGTCTTATACAGAGATGCCCAGCCTCAATCATTATATCGTCGAACATCGCATCTACACATGGGCCGATGTCACCCCAGTACGTCAAAATAAATGACTACTTCACCCATCCAAATCCATGATTATCAAATCCAAAATTGACAAATTACGCATTGTCGGACTCATATACCCCATCACGTATAACCCATGGGTCTCCAACCTCATCCCTATTAACAAAAAATAGGGCATTATTTGTGTCTGCACCGACTTTCACGATCTCAACCATGCTTGTCCCAATGAAAACTTCCCAACTCCTTTCATCGACCAAATTATCGATGACTGTGATGACCACGAGGCCTTCTCCTTCATGGATGGGTTCTCCAGCTACAATCAAATCCAAATCCATCCAACAGATCAGTATAAAACTGCATTTACCACCCCATGGGGTACTTTTTCTTATCGTGTCATGCCTTTTGGATTAAAAAACATAGAGTTATGTTCCAATGGGCCATGACTAATGTTTTCCATGATTTCTCTCACATGATTCTTTCTTACTTGGATGACCTCACCACTCAGTCCAAGAAACGATCTCAACATCTAGACGATTTATGAGTCATCTTTCAACAATGCCACCAGTACAATATCCTCTTGAACCCCCTCGAGTGTGCATTTTTTGTCACCGTCGGATGCCTCCTTAGGTTCATTGTCTCTTGACACAACATCACAGTGGACCCCCTCAAGGTCCAAGCTATCATAGAAATTCCACCACCTAGGAATTTGTGCCAATTGTAGAGCCTACAAGGGAAAGCAAACTTTTTACAACACTTTGTTCCAGATTACGCCACTCACGCACATGGTTTCCTTCACTTACTACGTCATGATATCCTATTTCGATGGGATGAACATGCCCAAACTACTTTTGATGATTTAAAAGTGGCTCTCTCCAATGCCCCTTTGATTAGTCCTTCCGACTACAATCGCGACTACATCAGTAGCAGGAGTTATTGTCCAACTAGGGGATGATGGCCACAAACATGTTATTTAATATATCAATAAAAACCTTTCAAGACCACCCCTGAAGTACAATCATGAGGAGAAACTCACCCTCACAGTTATCCTCGTAGTCCAAAAACTACTTCATATCTCTTGCTTCGCACTACCAAAGTCATGGCAGATTCCAACCCCATACAATACTTGCTTAGTCGATGACAAATTAATGGTAAATTTTTCTGATGGATCGTCATCCTTCAAGAATACGACCTAGATTTTTCAACTCCCAAAATAAAGAAAACACTTGTTCTCGCCGAACTCATCACGACGTTTCCCTTAGATGCTACAATTTCGCCCGTCAATACAGATTTTCCCAACGAACACCTCTTCCACATCCCCTCAGATGACCCCTACTATGGATACCTTCTCATGTACCTTCAGAAATAGAAGTTTGGGTCTCATCTCTCTCGAGACGATTGTCGACACATTCTTCATCAGGCCCCTCGATACCTCCTTATCGATGACATTTTGTATCGACGTGGGGTGAAAACCATACTCCACCGATGTTTTAACATCAACGAAGCAGACATAGCCTTGAATGATTTCCATAGAGGCACTTACGGTGGCCACCTCTTAAGGATGCCCACCACCAAAAAATCATTCAATCTAGATACTTCTAGTCCACATTGTTTCATGATTGCATCCATGTTGTCCGACGATGCGATAAATGCCAGCGTTATGCAAACAAAGCACAAGTCCATCCGCTCTTCTACATCCAGTCATCATTGTCGGCCCCTTTTGAAAATGGGGCATATACTTCATGATTTTCAATCCTCCATCTAACAATGGACACAAGTACATCGTTGTGGCAGTAGATTACTTTACCAAATGGGCCAAAGCCATGCCTACCTTCAACAATACCAATGACACAACAATGCATGTTTTCCTCAACCACATCATTTCCCATTTCAAATTTTCACTACGGTTATTCTTTGATCACGGTAAACACTTTTAGAATGATATCTTCGTTGAACTCTCCTTAATATTAGGCTTCTCCCACGAGTTTTCCTCCCCATACTACCCTCATTCCAACGAACAGGTCGAGGATGTTAACAAAGTCCTCAAAACCATGTGCAACACATTGTCAACAAACATAAGATCAAATGGCATCATATGTTGTTTTCAACATTATGGGCTTATTGCACAACATTCAAAACTGCCACCAGTTTTACACTGTTTCATCTCGTCCATGGGATTGAAGCCACCCTTCCCATCGAGTGCGAAATTCCTACATTGCACACCTCCATCAAACTATTACCTAACACTACTCCAATGGAGCAGCGCTTGCTGAACTTAGAGTCACTAGATGAAGATCGTCGGTCTTCCTTACAAAACAATGAGGTAGCTAAGAAACGATCAAAGTCCACCTTTGAATTCCATTTCAACCTTTGCTCATTTAACGAAGGATATCTCGTCCTAGCCTACGATATCGCTCACAATACCCTTGGTCATAGGAAATTTGAGTCATTATGGCATGGACCCTACATCGTCCAACACTACCTCACTGAAGGTGCATACATCCCATCTCAACACAGGTCTCCTTCCTTTTCCCGTGCATTGGTGGTCCCACCCCTACAAAAAACCCTAGTACGAGCATCCATACGAACCTACCTAAAAAATAGAACCTATCTACTGTGCATCGGGATGAGACCACTAACATGGCTCTCACAACTCCTAGATTGGTCGGCTCGAACTCCTGTAATATCCAAATATCCTCTAAATCTTCTCATCAATTCAATATAGTAGCGGGTACAAATGAGGTGGAAATGTGGGCCCCATAGCCATATGTAGTCCCTTTTTCCAAACTTCTAGACTGAGTTACATGAGCTCAGAGGCTCTATTTTCTGATCCATTTTAAGCCATGGGATCAGGGTCCTGTCACTTACATAGTCACATTTCCCACATCACCATATGCACTCGACCCTAGGGGATCATTTTTCTCACATCATGCCTAAGTAGGCATGCTCATGTTCAAATTTATCAAATAATTGTTATATGTTCTTTATCTTCAGATATTGTTCACGTCAGGTATTCGATTTTAATGTGTGTAGGTACTTGGTCATCACAAACCAGTGCCACCCCTTCAGGTATATGATCAACAATGGCATGCAATCATTCCCTTTGAATATCAATTGCATCTCTTAGTCACACCCTCTGACATTTTCCTATAATATCCGCACATCTGGCTTTGCAGTACTGTCACCTCCGATTCATTTCGGTACTGTCACTCGGTAGCACTCTCCCCCACATGAGTTGTCCCATTCATAGTCCCCCTTGGCACTTTCAAACTCATGCTACTTTCACCCCCTAGGGATAGGAGTCTCTATAGTCTTACGCATTTCCTAGAATCAACCACATACTCCTCCTCATTTTTCTATCTTTCCCAATGGAATCCCAGGTTATCTCATCACGGTTCTATTTTGACTGCATCTCTACAGTATCATTAACCCTCAATTTCATCCACAATTAGTTTTCCCATATGAAAATTTCCCTCTATTCATTTACCTCATACAAAAAACCACCCATGGGGCCCCCACCCTCCACAAGTTCTCCACGCAACTTGTGCCCTCACAGGCGAAGCCATCTTGCACTAGGGAACCCATTTATGTATATGTACACTCATCCCAAGTTATTCTTTATTCATTTGGTAATTGCAAAAAATCCTTTGTTTCCAACATTTACTTATATTTTTGTTGTCACCCTTGATGACCTTATTTTCTGGCAAAGCAACCCATGTCACCCTTGGTTGGGACATTCACTATCCTTTATCCATATTAACATTGTCCATAAACCCTGATTATCTCATAGTCCATGTACGCCTAATCTCTGAGTTTATCCACTTTGTCATGCCTTTGGCACAGTTTAACCCCATGTCTAGTCGTCCCCCTGATGCTAGATACAATTTCACGGTTGTTGCCAATAATCCTTCAAACATACCCCCAACCAAGGGCAGTCTTGAGTCTCATCGCATCTTGACTTTGTTCATGTTCCTTATCGGTTCTTGATCTTATCCAATGGATTCCATGATGCCCTTTTTCTTCTTGGAGTCACGTCTCCCTTCCTGTCAACATCAACACAGTTTCCATAAGGGTGACAATATATTGACTCTCATTACCTTTACAATGAGGAGTCTCTAAGGACACATAGAGAACCATCACTGCTCTATGTTTTCATTGACCCCCATCAAATTTGACTTCAACACAATCTCATGTTATGGTGGGTCTTACTATGCGAATATTGTTGTTGTTTTATACTAACTGAAGACCTCTGAATTTGTCAGGCCATCAATGCCTACGAGTCATCGACACTTCTTACAGGTGGCATTGCCTCTTTTCAGAGTATTTTCACCATCAAAATCGTCATCTACATTTATCAAACCACCCCGGAGGTTGCTGCAGTTATCTACATTAGCATATTGTTGAGATTCAACAAGAAGATCCTAGTGAAAATTATGCACCTACACTAGGATGGAGCCTCAGGCTCTTTTTAGGTGGAAGTCTATTTTTAGATGATGAGCAAAGTCTATTTATATATGATGTCTATTTATAGATGGTGAGCGAATTCTATTTATAGATGTATGTCGACTATTATTATCCCTTAATAATAGTTCGACAATAAATATTAGTCTATTCTCAATGAGCACTTGGAAATAGTTAACTGAAGTGGAAAATCATTTAGCTATAGGAAATTCGAGTTCAAAGGTTGACTAGTGGTACATTCAAGTCGAATTAGTTGTAACTGAGTGATTTGAAGTTGTAACAAAGTTGGATGTGTATTTATGTGAGTTGTGAAGTAGTTTAACTCAGTTAAGTGAGTTAAGATCAGTTGTAATAGTTGTAACTAAACTTACACTAGTGAGATATTGGTGAATTAATTATTAATTAATTCACAATCAGTGATCTCACATGCAATTGAATATTTACCACTGTTAACTACATGCATGTCATATCCAGTGGAGACTTAGTTGAGATAACAGGTGAAAGGGACAATTTGAATATCATTTTTGACATTAGTGAGTGCACTCATGCAACCACACATACATTGGATGTGCCCATGAGGAATGCATAGCCTAGGCAAGAGGGATTCATTCATTGCAGGGATTTCCAGTAGCAGGGATTGCGTAGAGGAGGCAGGTTGTCTGGAAGCAATAATTTGGCACATGAATTTGTCAATTTTTGTATGACAGTGTGAGACGATTGTATATTGTAATGAGAGCTCTTGGATTAGAGTTTTGTATGATATTGTTTCATGATCCATGATATATACATAATATATGATAGTGGGGTTTTTAGATTTATGCTTTCCCGGTAAAACATCTGTGTTATGTGTGATTGATCTTTCTTCTTGATATTTCAATTGGCGATCGTGTTTTGAATTCCACAAGAATATTTGTAGAAGCTATTATGTATTTAATAGTGGAATATAATTGTTAGATTACGAGAATCCAGGAAATACATCATTTGTATTAAAATTTCTACATGGTATCAAAGCACATAAGATTGTAGAAGATGAGTTTGTGATTGGATAGAATTCAAATTTGAAGAAAGAATTTCTTGGTGGTACAGTTGATTCAACATCGAAATGGATTTCAATGGATTGAGGTTAGAGTATGCACTAGATGGCAGATCGAACTACATTTCTTGGAAGGACAAGATGGAGGTAGTACTTGAAGACAATGGCTTGAAGGAGTTCATTGACAAAGATGTTCCTAAGCCAGATGTTGCAGACGCTGCAAATCTTGATGCATGGCAAAAGAAAGTGTCAAAGATGAGAAGGATCTTGTTGGAGGGAGTACAAGACCACATTGTCTCAAATATCCATGGGAAAGCCACACCATATGAAATCTGGAAGACTTTGATGGATCTATTCCAAAACAACAACGACCATAGGAAATTGGCACTCAAAGATAAACTCAGGAAGATCAAGATGGAGAAGGGTGACTCCATTCCAAAATATCTCACAAAGTTTGTCCAATGTTGGGATGAGCTGGGGAGTGTGGGAATAATAGTCACTGATGATGATTTGGTGAACTTGTCTCTCCTAGGACTTCCCAAGAATTGGCACAGTTATCAAGACTCTGTCAATGGAAGGGAAAAATTGCTAGATTGGGAATGACTATGGTCGGATTTGGTGCAGGAGGAGTTCAGGCGGAACACCAGAGATGGCTCTTCATCAAAACATGATGATGAAGAGGATTGTGCTTTGGATGCCAAGGCAAGGAAAGGGAAGGGGAAGAAATTCCATTCAAAATATGAGTCTAAAAGAAAGAAGTTGGATTTGTCCAAAGTGAAGTCTTTTCATTGTCACAAACATGGGCATCTCACTACTAACTATCCACAGAAAAAGAAGAACAAGAAGGCTGTTGGAGCTGTAGCTAGTGAGGTCATTGCCTTGCAATTTGAACTTGACTTCTCCTTGATCTCATACATGGATTCAATTGCATTGGGATCGGTGTGGAATTTGGATAGTGGCGCCTCCTTCCACATGACAGGAGATAAGGATATTTTTCAGTGACTTGGAGGAGAGAGATCTCAAAATTCATATAGAGATGGGTGACGACGGATGATACAGTKCGAATGGAATTGGTACCATTACCTTTCAGAGGGAGTCAGGTAAACCATTTCATTTGAAATATTTTATGCATGTTCCAAGTCTGAAAAACTTGGCCTCAGTCACAATGTTGGAGGGMAGAGGCTATGACGTTGTTTTCAGCAATGGAAAAGCTTTCCTGCAACATAAAAAAATGGGTCAAGTCAAGAAGATAGGCATTCGATTTAAGAATATATACAAGTTGGAGGTAGATGGCTGCATTTCCATTATGGGCAAGGGAGAAAAAGTTGTGAGCCAGGATGAGGGAGAATTATGGCATAGGAAATTGGGCCATCTTCATCATGGATCCTTGAAAATCATGCAGCAAATATATACTGGACTTCCAATGGGAACACTTTCTCAGTTAGATCAGTGCAAGGGTTGCACCATGGGGAACTATGTAAAGTCCACCTTTCATGAAAAGGAGAATCGTGCTTCGGTGATCCTGGAGAAAATTCACACAGATGTGTGTGGACAATTCTTGGTTGCTTCAACAACAAAACATAAGTATTATGTTATTTTTGTTGATGAATTTTCTCGTAAATGATGGATCTTCTTCATGCAGAAGAAGGATCAAACATTCTCAAAGTTCTGTGAGTTTAAAGAATTGGTGGAGAAAGAGTCGGGGAAGAAAGTGAAGGCTCTGAGGAGCGATAATGGTGGAGAATACATCTCTAACGGATTCAAAGACTTCTACAGCAAAGAAGGAATTCAAAGAGAACTCATAGCACCTCATAACCCACAACAAAATGGGGTCTTGGAGAGGAAGAATAGAATGATCGTGAGTGCAACATGAGTGATGTTGCATGATCAGGGCCTACCAATGCATTTGTGGGCAGAAGCATGCAACACTGTGGTTTATGTGAAAAACCGTTATCCTCGTAGAGTACTTGGCATGAGTACACCTGAAGAAGATTTCATTGGTAAGAAACCTAATGTTTCTCATTTTAGGATTTTTGGCTCATCTATTTATGTGCATGTGACCAAGAATGCCAGGAAGAAGCTGGAGTCGAATGCTGAAGTTGGGATATTTGTGGGGTACACAAAAACAACCCATAATTATTGTGTGTATTTGACTAACATTAATATGACTGTTATGCGACGGGATATAAAATTCGATGAGGGGAAATCCATGTAGTTGTCAATTGAGAGGGAGCTAGACTTGCATGAAGAGGAGGAATTGTTGGTTCCCAAAGATGAGTCTCAAGATGTGGATAAGCCACATGAGGAGGTTCATGGAGTGGAGGAAGCCACTCATGCAGAGCCATCCATAATAAATGGCAGAAATTGCACCGCGAAAGTTGATAGATTGAGACTAGATGTTGCACAGAATGTAGGAGCCCCTACTTCACAGTGTAGACAGTGATAGTCTCCTGATCGATTTAATGGATACATGGCTCTCATGAGCAAATTTATTGTGAATGAACCATCTTCCTTTCAAGAAGAAGTGAAGGATCTCACTTGGGTTGATGCAATGGTGGAGGGGTATGAATCCATTTTCAAAAACAGTGCATGGGAAATTATCCCAAGACTGGTCAACAAATCAGTGGTAGGTTCGAGATGGATCTACAAGGGTAAGATTTTAATCATTGTTATTTATGTTGATGATTTAATATTGACTGGTGATGAGCATATGATACACTCGTGAAAGGATGACCTCGCAAAGGAGTTTGAGATGAAGGATATGGGCCTCCATCATTATTTCCTTGGATTGGAAATATGGAAGTGAGATGGTGAACTTTTTGTCTCTCAAGGCAAGTATGAAAGGGATATACTGGGTAAGTTTCACATGGAGGTATGAAAACCCATGGATACTCCTCTTCTAGGAAACTAGAAGAAAGAGGATGCTACTTCTGGAGAGGTAGTGGATGCTACTTTCTATCGACAGTTAGTGGGTTCACTAATGTATCTAGTGAAAACGAGACCGAACATTTTCTATACGGTTAACCAGCTGAGTCAAGTGATGGTTAAGCCTACCAAGCTCTTTTGGAAGGCGGGTAAGAATGTCCTAAGATACCTGAGGGGCACATCTAAGTATGGATTATGGTACAAACAGACGGATGAGGTGAATTTGCATGGCTTCACGGATGTAGATTACGCGGGCTATCCAACGAGTAGAAAGAGCACATCAGGAGGGATCTTTAGTATCAAATATATAGTTGTTTCTTGGTACAACAGGAAACAGAGATCTGTGGCACTCGGTTCAGCAGAAGAAAAATACATGGCAGTGAGTCAAGATGCATGTGAGGCTATCTGGATGAGAAAGGTCTTGGTAGGCTTGTTTGGTTCTCATTTAGATCCAACAATGATTCATTGTGATAATCAGAGTTGCATTAAACTCTCAATTAATCTTGTGTTTCATGATAGATCTAAGCATATAGATATCTGGTATCATCGTATCAGAGATTGTGTGCAACGAAAGATCATGTTTCTTTAGTACATTCCTATGGAAGACCAAGATGCAGACATTCTGACGAAGGTGCTCACCAGGAGAAAATTCAAATACCATAGAGACAAGATCAAGGTGAAGGATAATCCCTTTCTTGTTGAGAGGGAGTGTTGAGATTCAACAAGAAGATCCTAGTGAAAATTATGCACCTACACTAGGATGGAACCTTAGACTATTTTTAGGTGGAAATCTATTTTTAGATGATGAGAATATTCTATTTATAGATGATGTCTATTTATAGATGGTGAGCGAATTCTATTTATAGATGTATGTCGACTATTGTTATCCCTTAATAATAGTTGGACAATAAATATTAGTCTATTCTCAATGAGAACTTGGAAAGAGTTAATTGAAGTGGAAAATCAGTTAGCTATAGGAAATTCAAGTTCAAAGGTTGATTGGTGGGACATGCAAGTCGAATTAGTTGTAACTGAGTGATTCAAAGTTGTAAAAGAGTTGGATGTATAGTTATGTGAGTTGTGAAGTAGTTTAACTCAGTTAAGTGAGTTAAGATTAGTTGTACTAGTTGTAACTAAACTTACACTAGTGAGAGATCAGTGAATTAATTATTAATTAATTCACAATTAGTGATCTCACATGCAACTCAAGATTTACCACTGTTAACTACATGCATGTCAGATCCAATGGAGACCCATTTGAGATAACATGTGAAAGGGGCAAGTTGACTATCAGTTGTGACATTAGTGAGTGCACTCATGCAACCACACACACATTGGATGTGCCCATAATGAATGTGCAACGTAGCCAAGAGGGATTCATTCATTGTAGGGATTTCCATTAGTAGGGATTGCGCAAAGGAGGTAGGTTGTCTAGAAGCAGTAAATTGGCACATGAATTTGTCAATTTTTTGTATGATAGTGTGAGACGATTGTATATTGTACTAAGAGCTATTGGATTAGAGTTTTGTATGATATCGTTTCATGATCCATGATATATACATAGTATATGATAGTGGGGTTTTTAGCTTTATGCCTTCTCGGTAAAACATCTATGTTATGTGTGATTGATCTTTCTTCTTGATATTGCAATTGGCGATCATGTTTTAAATTCTACAAGAATATTTGTAGAAGTGATTATGTATTTAACAGTGGCATATAATTGTTAGATCAGGATAATCCAGGAAATACATAATTTGTATTAAAATTTCTACACATACAACTTCAATTACTGTCTTACATTTTTGAGTTACATGACACGAGCATGGGGCATGCATGCCTCGTTTGTATACAGATTTTATTTCTCTACCTAGAGAAAGGTTTGGGTCCCACGATTTCCCCTTTCCCTCTGAAAGGATCTCTCTTGCAGTTCTTATCAACACTCTTCATTACAATGGTACTCTCAGTAGAAGAAAGATTGATGTATTTCGGCTATACGTATGCTCCTAACCTCAACATTAGGGGGCATCTGTTATCACTGAAATTTTGTTCGCAACATCACACACAAATGGTTATAGGAAAAAAACATATCCAAACACCTATTAGTTCACCTGCAGCACTAAAAATGCATTTCCAAGGGGAAAAAACTATACAACTAGACAAAAAATGACATGTGTTGAAACACTAAAGGAAGCACATGCATAGTGCACGGGCCAAAGAATCCCGTAGAGCACACAATGCGCCATATGCATGACTGTGTATGAGAAAGTCACGCACTCCTGTGAACGACATATTTATGGTTCTTGTTTCCCCCTCACCCATGTTAAGAACCAAACATCAATATAGCATAGAAAAACCTCAGGAAAAGTACTCAATGCCTTGAAAAAGAGATAATTTCAGATAATAAGCCTCTTCGAGGGGGCAACCTCCTTT
>JZKD02S1718680.1:748468-765315 GCA_000966675.3 Picea glauca
GAGTTCACCCCTCTCTGGGCTACATCTCCTTGAGCCTCCTTCAATGGACTTGGCTCTTTGGGATTAGTTTGTCAAATGTTCTTTTACAAGTTGTTTCTCAACTCCAATGGATTTAAAGACTGTACCATTGGGTTTAGAATACATAAAAACCCCAAAATTGACTATTAGAACTCTGAAAATGGATCTTGTCTCATCCAGTAATGACCTCTCCTACATGTGGCCTCCAAGCTTCTCTGAGCTTCAATGTGGCAAAAACACCTGTAAAAGTCCTCCAATGGATCTGAAACCTATCCCAATGTGTTCATAGCATAATAATTAGTCAAAAATGACTATTCAATCTCAACAAATAGATATGTGCTCATCTGAGCAAGGCCTCAAACAATGAGGGCTTCAAGCTCCCTTAAGCTTCCTCAAACTTCAACAGTGAAAAACCTGCAAAAGAAGTCTTCAAATGCCTGTGAAAACATCACTAATGGACTCAGAACGTCCAAAAACCCCTAGCTGGGCTTTTACAACACCTCATTTGGCCAAAAAACTCCAAAAGTTAGGCCTCCTGCCATTTTTCCCCTTCAAGCTCTGTTACTGGTTCACCATTTCGCACCTGTGTGTGAATGAACCTAGCTTCTGGCGTTTCTCGTGCCTAAACTCAGCACAGGCGCTCCTCTCCACAACTGCAAAAGAAGTCTTCAAATGCCTGTGAAAACATCACCAATGGACTCAGAACGTCCAAAAACCCCTAGTTGGGCTTTTACAGCACCTCATTTGGCCAAAAAACTCCAAAAGTTAGGCCTCCTGCCATTTTTCCCCTTCAAGCTCTGTTACTGGTTCACCATTTCTCACCTGTGTGTGAATGAACCTAGCTTCTGGCGTTTCTCGTGCCTAAACTCAGCACACGCGCGCCTCTCCACAAAACATGCCAAATTGTCGCACCGTTAGCGAAATTAAGGCCCCCAAGGTCGGAGGCGTTGGGCGCATGGGGGCCATGTGGCCACGTTCCCCGCACATAAAGAGCTACCCATTGCAAGGTTAAACCAAATGTTGACATGTGGTGGGTGCATGTTTGTGTGACCGTTTTAAAACAACCAAAACAAAAACCAATTCAAATCCGCGTGCATATGTGTGGCAAAGGTCATATGTGAACAAAATAAAACCACGGGCTACTATTTTAAAATCCCCTCGCACTTTTCAATAAATGAATTGGTCATATGATAATGGTAATAAAATTGTGGGCTATAATGTTAACACCCCGCACGCATGCATAGACCTTCGTTAATGGTCATGTGGTAATGCATAAAACCGGGGTCACATTTTTAATACCCACGCCGCGCGCCATATACTAACACCCCTCAGCGCCATTTAACAATAGACAGGGTCGTATGTATAATCACCGAAACCGTGGGCTGGGGCTAAGCCCCAGCCCGACCCCCGCGCCAAAATGTATTAATTTCAACTTTAAATAAAAGTTTAAACACATGGTTAATAAGAACTATTGAGCGGCGCGTTGATGGATTGGACTTTGTAAAAGCTTTCAAAGGTGGCGAGAGGTCCAGGAGTCAAACCCCACGGACCCATAAAAATTTTAACATACCAAACCATAGACCGAGAGCCAATAAACGGGTGCCACGTGGCAGCCCTTGATTGGGCCACGTGGCGCCTTTCCATTGCACAAAATCACGCCACGTGTCACCATATAACTCACCCACTGAAAACCAATCAACGATTTCCACGTCACCTGCCACGTCGACTGCCACATCACCGTACGATCACCACGTCAGCATGTACCGACTGTCCAGTCAGCATCCAATTTTTTTTTCTATTTGGCTCGGTGAACAGATCACGATATCTTCTCCATACGGACTCCATTTGCGAAAGTAAATATATCGTCGGAATCAGGAAGACGAGACGGACGCAATGGCACCATTTCCTTCGCATTCCGAGCACTTTGAATTTTGAGCAAATTTTTGACCCCTGGTCCAGATTTTGATCATACTTGCTGACCTCTTGTCGAAGTTTTGTCCAGTAGAAATGTTTTTGTAGCATCACCACTATCTTTTCAATTCCAAAGTGTCCTGCGACCCGACTATAGTGGGCTTCCCAGATCAGCTTTTCTCGCTCACTTGATGGAACACAGATATGGCCTAGACGACACAACAACCCATCCTGAAGATGGAAATTATCGACAACTACATTTGCACCCAACATTTGGTAGGTGGTGGAAAAGTTAGGGTCTGTCTCATAGAGTTGGGGCCATCCAAATGTCTCATGGCCACAAGAGTCTAGAACCATGGTGAGTGTCACGACTGGAGGTCTGCTGAGACAATCAACGACGCAATTGGTGCTTCTTGTCTTATACTCGATGTTGAGGTGGAACTGATGCAAGTATGTGGACCACTTTTGATGGCGGTCATTCTGCAATTTTCCCTGTGGCCACCCACCTTTTCCAACTGGCTCAATACCTTTGTCCCTCTTGTTGGAATTTCATGGTTAATTCCTTAAAATTCATAAAAATAGGTCCCAAAGTGTGTAACCACTTAGCACCTAGCACAATGTCACAACCACCCATTTCAATGAAAAAGATATGATATTTTAGGTGGTAATGTCCAATTTGAACATGTACATTTTCACAACGCCCACCACATTTCATGGACCCACCATTGGCTATCATGATTTGAAAATTATTGACAGCATGAATATAGCAATTAGTCTCCTGGAAAATGTGACGATGAATAAAATTGTGGGTTCTACCACTGTCAACAAGGATGATGACCTTCATATGCTTAATATGGCCAATGAGATTGAGGGTTTATGGAGCAAAGCAGCTAGTGAGGGCATGCAAGGAAATGACTGGTTCAACTTCAAGTGGGTCAACGGGCTCCGGGGTAGCATCGGGAAGGGAGGGATCTTCAACAAGGGGAATTGTCACATATTCTTTAGGAACATATTTGGAAATGGCCATAAAAAAATTTTGTTCCATACACTTGTACCCCGTGTTGAGGGGTCCTAAATCCCTTAAACTCAAAAGTAGGAACCAAACCCGCCACCAAGGCCCAATTAGACTCTGTAATTTTTAATAGTGGAATGGTTCTCCAGATATTGCGATATGACCAATTAATCGATGGGATTTACTTACTGATTTACAAGATATCTTCTCGCGAAAACTCCTCCTTCAGTTTGAACGTTCTCTTTTTGTATTTTCTCTTATAAATGGATTTGATAAAAGATAGGTGTTGGTATAAACCAACTAGGTAAAGGAAAAAATGCATGAAAACTTAACTACTAAATAAAGGCTGAGCTCAAGATAACCCTCGCGCTCAAGCATGAAGAAAAATATTTTCACACCTACGCTAAGCCTAGTACTAATACATCAACTTGTTGGTATTCCAATTATTGACTGAGATACAATTATCGAAATAAAATATACATGTAATAAAAATGATGGAAAGAAAATTAGTTTCCTTAGCTCTAATCACTAATCACACATTAACACAACGATTTGATTTCCATCATTAGAGATAAGAACTATAAAAATATTGAATTAGCTAACTTATCAATAGATTCAAAAACTCTTACTCATTACAAAATCCATTCATGATATAAAGTCATAAGTAATTCCTCCTTATAATCCAATCACACACGCCTTTGATGTAAAACAAAAACTTGTCTCTAGTCCTAAACATGACTTCTCAATTAAGGTAGCTCTGAAATAGTTCTTTACAATTACAAATATGAGGGTCTTTGCAAAAACCATCAACCTCTTCTAACAAGTCAATCCTCTTATTTATAACAAATTATTAATTAAAAATAACTATCAAAAGTGCAAGCTAAGTAAAACAAAACATTGCCACATGGCGCTTTCATCTCTCAGTATTATAAGAGTCATAAAATGGTTTCACTTGAGTGGATGAATCTTATCATACTCTGACCATTTGACGAAGATTTCCTTGCATGTGTTGGCATACAGGAATCTGTGTTGGTCCATCGGGGCTGAAAGGATCTCCTTTATCTCCACTGCTCGTGCTCGATACTTGACTACTTTAACACTTAATTGTTGTAACATTGTCTGAGCCTTGATCAGGTGCTCCATGAACTGTGGCACTTGACCTAGCACCATGTCTTCCACCTTTTCTATATCCCCAGTCCACGATGAGTCTTGTTCTACATGTAGTTTGACTATGTCATGCAAGTCGACAAATTCCTCGGGTGCACCGAATTCTGGGAGACCGATGTCTCGAATCTCCCAATTTATCTTGGTCCAGCTCCTTTCACAATTGACCCATTTCTCTTGGATTTCCCACTGAGGTTCTTGGGCCATATTTACCCAATATTCGACTAACTTCCTTATACGTCGATGTTGTTGTCCCTTAGCACCTGAATGTTGTGCTCTTCGACATCTCAACCCTTTTGAACCGTGTTGATGTAATCAATTATTTCCACTACTTGGTGGGCCTCTTGTGCCGACTGCTCTATTGTTTCCACCTGTTCATCCATGCTCATGGCCTTGAACCTAGTCATGTTTGGGTTTACCATCCTCTGCATTACCTCATCCTAGTTCTGGGAGTTCTCTGTGAAGACTTCGTCCTCAAACTTATCGTGATCATATGGCCATTAGGATGATACTTGCAAAGCATGTTGGATGACCAGGACTTTAGGGTCATGCTTGCAGAATTGGCCTATCGGAAACCTGAATTCAAATTGGCTCATCCCTTCTTGTTTGGCTTGAGCAGTATCATTTACTAGATAGAACCCCACATGGAAACTATAGGGTATGAAAGCTTGTTTCTTGTCTTTGACCAATGTGGCATTATAGCCCTGCAGGATGGTCTGATAATAGATTTCTCCCACGACGAGCTGGTATGGGACATGAGCTGGTAGGAGATGTGGTGATCATGTGGCCATGAACACCCTAATGTAGGTTGAGTGCTCATCCAAGTACAAATAGCCTATCTTTTCTATCATTTTCTTGGTTATCACCGATAGCCTTGGGCATTCCTTCTTAAAAAGAATAAAATAAATGTGGGCGATGAATTCATCGCAGATGAGGGTGTAATATTTCTTGTACATGTTCTCCCATAGCACGTTGAAGTAGACGCAAACTAGGAGCTATGCAACATGCCAGCTCAAATTCATTTCGGTGAAGACGTTCCTTGCACACATGACATCGAGAAGGTACGAGGCCATGTAGAAATTTGGTGCCTCCCCTTCCTTTGGCGTCTGAGCATGTTATACACATTTGTGTTGGTTGTGGAGCTTGATTATCTTCCTAATTTAGAGGTCTTTTACTTTCAGCTGTGTTTATACCCCATGAAGTATGTACACTCTTCCATGCGAGGGAGTGCAGAGGGGGGGTACCCCCTCTGCGGGGTTCGGGGGCGAAGCCCCCGAAGCAAAAATTTCCTTGTAAAAGTATATTGTAATTTCATTGAAAATCTAGACCGTTCATTATAAGGTCGCAGATATAACGATAGAGATTATGTTAGGGTTTTTTACCCTAGAAGGCAACCCTCTTTTATGAGGGAAATGTATTCCGACTATGTATGTTGGCAAGTATTGTATTCTGAGAGAGTAGACTGTGAGAGAAATAAGAGGAAGTTACAGAAGGTTTTGTTGTAGGTTGTATCCCTTCATTTTGATGGATAATAATAAAGAAAGGACCTGGCAATTTATCTGGTGGACGTAGCCCACACTTGGTGAACCACATAAATCTATGTCTCTCTTGTATTGTGTATCTTCTGTATTTTGTTTCCACATTTGTTTTATTTTATTGCTCCGTGGTCCTATTTTTCTAACAATATGCCTAATTGTTTGGATATTATCTCTCCCCAGTTGTAGCTGCTCCCGATGATTGCAACTGTGTATGCTAAATGCATCCATGGTTCCAAAAACTTGGAGCAATCCTTTTCTCCATATAGCCGACAAATGAGAGCCATCAAATAGGTGTATGGCTCCCTCAGATTAATCGTTCCGTACTAACCATTGCTCCAGTTAGTGAATTTATTGTCCTCTTTCCACCATGATTCCATCAATCGGATCGTGTCATGGAACTCATGAAAATTTACCACAAACTTTTTTTTGAGCCACTCCTCTAGGTCCCTGAGCTTATAGTACTTCTAGGCTTCTGTTGGGAGGAAAAATCTGATGCACCCTCCATTGAAATCATTGATCAAGCACTTATGCACATCCATGTGGTTGATGAGCCACTTCAAGACCTATATGCAGATTAAAATGGGGGTTCTTCTCACCACCATGTGTAAACACCCTTACGTCTGGGTCGCTGTGTCGGATATACTCCAGCAATTATTCTCGGCTAATTCTGTTGAAGAGATCCCCCCACTGTGGGAGCACTACCTTGGATCCAGTGATTTCCTTTGTATCACCAAAGGTCGGAGGTTGGATGAAAGATTTCTTTGTTGTTGTTTTGATGATAGGATCCTCCCTAGGGGCATACTCCAACTACCTCGCGGTCCTTGGAGAAGAACCTTCACCTATCTCTGGTTCTTTCATCTTTGGTTCTCTCGGAGAGCGTCTGGTGGTTGGCTTTCTCAGCGAAATTCTTCTTGCAACTAGAGTAGAGTTTAGAGACTATGTAAGAAACCAGATGAACCTATATAAATTATAACCAACGAATTCACAGACTTGGATACATACCTCTGAAGCTTGTCAAAATTGGTTTTGGTAATCACAAGCGTTAGTACAGTCTCAAATTTCTCCCTCTGCTCCTTCGGACACTGTGGAATTCACTTACATGAAGAATGAATTTGTTCACAATGGTTCTAGAGGTTTAAACAAGGATGATCTTACTACGTCACATCAACCATTCAATTCAGGTTATGAGTGAAATTTCAACAAATATGCCATCGGATCTTTAGAGGAGTTTAAGTTTAAATTCATCATGGGTTTACGGTGGAGGTGTGGGTGGTAATGTTGTCTATAGGCAATTTCAAAATGTTGTTGTCTAATCTGTGCACAAGGTAGAAACTAATGCGGGATCGGGCATTAACTAGTTCCTTAAATGTCCAAATTTGATTGTATCTAATGCCGCAAATGTTCCATCACTCCCCTCTTTCAGTTGTTGGATCAGGGGTCGGGATTGTGTTGTGAACATTTTTTTTGATATCCTTCTGCAAAAGGTCCTACATCGATCGATATTACCGTACAATGCTGACATGGTAAAGATGAATTGAAGGTGTGACTAGGACCTAGGGAACCAAAAATTACTCAGGATAGAACTAGACCGTACAACCGTCTTACCTAGTAAAGACACGTGGCGTTTGAGACCAACGAATTAATTTGCTCGTATTAATTAGAGTCAGGACTTTCCTTAAGTTGTTCATTCTAAATCCAAATCCTAACTTGCTGACGCCGAAAAGTGTCAAGGATTAGCGATTTGTGATAAACCTACCCAAGTTCTCTCGGATTTACTCCCTCGAAAAAGTCCCCATGTTGAAAACACATCGGGGATCGACGATCGAAGCTAAATTTATCGCGGTCAAATTTTTTGTTGTGATCCTTCTAGATTTTCCCTGATCCTGATAAAGCACATCAGGCATCGACTATCGACGATTTCTTTACGTCCTTTGTTAACGTTTGTATTCCTTGTATTTTACTAATGTCAAAGGGGATCAACTATCTCTCGAACCTTTATGTGAAAAACTTATGTAAACCAAAATTGCCTTTTGCCTTCTGCCGATGAGGATCGACACTCGACGAATGTTGTTTTTGTGTGGTTCCTTTAGTTACTTGAATTCTTTATGATGCCAAACCTGAGTGCGCTAGGTGGATTATTTAGCTGTCGATTCTTAATTCAGGTGTTAATGTATTTTAGACATGATGTTTCATAAGTTCAAACAAAAATGAATAGGTGATAAAAGTCCTGAAAACAAACAAAGATAAAACATTTCCCAAAATGAAGTCGGCTCAAACAATGCAGAAAACAAGGGGTGCCCAAAAAGTGACAAAAATTGATAAGGATTTGTAGGGTGTGTTGAGTGCTTAACAAATGGTGACTTACTTCAAAGCACAAACAGTACTATAACAAGAAAAAAAAAGAAGAACTCTGCAATCAGCCTACCTAAAAACAAAATATCATGAAAACACACACACACACATTTTTTTTTTAAGAGAAATATTGTTTTAGGGCTAGGCCATTCACCGGGAAGGCGTCAGGTCCCCCCCCTCAGATTTTGCAACCGATACATTCCTACCCCAATTTTCTCAGCTATTTGAAAAGGTTTGAGCCATAGATTCTGAAACTTCGAATGTTTTCCCTTCGGCTCATTTTCTCTGTCCCATTTCATGACTAAGTCTCCTACCTCAAAATTATTTTCTTTAGCTTTATTCATGTCAAACCACCTTTTAACTATTTGTTGATGAGAAAAGAACTTTGATTTTTCTTTATCCCTTTCTTATTATAGCATGAGGAGGGTATCAATTCTTTGTTGAATAACCGATGAAGGTTGTCCTCTAGAATCCTGAGCAAGTTGAAGAGATGGAAGATATAGCCCGTTCGGGTGAATGGCTTCCTCTCCATATACCGGAAAGTATGGGGAATTCCCTATAGCTTCCTTGGGTGTTACTCTATCAGCCCATAAGGAATTATGAAGTGAATTGTGCCAATTCCTCTGGTTGTCTGCAATTGTTTTCTTTAATATCCTCATTAGGTTTTTATTTTTTGATTATTCCACTCCATTCCCCTATGGATAGTAGTTTGCAGAGTATCTAATTATGATTCCTTTGTCTAGAGAGAAATATTTTAATAGGGTGGAAGAAAAGTAAGTGGAATTATAAAAAACAAGGATGGAAGGCATACCAAACCTTGTGATCGGTTTTTGTTCTATAAATTGGATCACCACCTTTTTGTTTACATGAGTTAGGGGGAGGCTTCTGCCCATTTTGTGAAATAGTCAATGGAAGTCAGTATGTATCTATGTTGTTTTGAATAACTCGGTGTAATTTATCCTATGATATCTAACCCCCATTTCTCGAAAGGCCTGGAGACGACCATAGGTTGGAGTGGGACAACTTCTCTCTTTTCCCTCCCTGTGCTTATTTGATAAGTTTTACATTTCCTAGTGTATGTGTGAACATCCCTTAACAGAGTAAGCCAAGAATAGTCGTCTCTTAGTATTTTGTGAGTGATGGTATTCCTTGCGAAGTGTCCACCTATAGCACCATCATGTATCTCCTTCAGAACCTTTTCGGCATCGTCTCGTTTGAGACATCTTAAAAGTACCCCATCATAATTAATGCAGAAGAGAACCAAATTTATGAGGTGATATTGTGATGAATTTACCCTGAGAGATTTCCTTTCCTTAGGGTTTAGGTTTTTTGGGAAACTCCCATGGTGTATAAGATAATATAATTTCCCATACCACGACTCCTTCCCTGGGGAGACGTATGAAGCTTCACTACACAATAATGCCAATTCATTCTTCCACCAGGGGTCTTCATTTAGTTAGTCTTGGGATTCAACTGTCAGTTTACATAATCCTTGTCCCTTAACCAGTTTGGCAGGTTTTATATCGAGATCAAATTCTTGGACCACTTTCATCTAGTTCCCTCTTCTTTCCCCCAACTCTTGTTGAGTGAATAGGGATTAGACTGCGGGGTGAGGCACAATGACTTTGGTATGGTTTTTTAGGATGTAATATCTGAATTGTTTCACTGCCTTATACACTACATAAGCCTACTTGCCTATTGCAAGGTAATTTAGTTCGTCCCCTTGGATATTAGTGCTCATAAATGAGACTGGGGCCTCATTGTTGTCATCATCCTTTTGAGTCAATACTACAACTAATGATTGGTTAGAGGAAAAAATGTAGAGGAAGAAATATTTTCTGAAGTCGGGACTTCGCAACATTGGAGCTTGGGACATTGTAGTCTTAATATTGTTGAAAGAAATTTTTTGTTCATCATCCCACTTAAATTAAACATCTTCGTGGATCATCTTTTGTAAGGGTTTAATAGTTTCAACAAAATTGGGGGTGAACTTTCTCAAAAAAACTATTTTCCCAAAGAAGGATTGCATAGCCTTTTTGTTGTGGGGTAATGGAAGCTGAGTTATAGCCCTAATCGGTTATGCATCTATGTGAATTCCTGCTTGAGATATAATATGACCTAATAGTTTCCCTTCCTCGACACCAAAGATAGTTTTCTTGGGGTTTAAGGATATACCGTATTTCCAACACCTTTCGAAAATATGGGTTAGGTGTTGGATGTGATCTTCTCTATTCTTTCAATATACAGTCACGTCACCCAAATAAAATACTACACATTTGTTGATTAGTCCCCGAAAGGATATTTCCATGGCCCTCTAGAAGGTTTCCCCTGCATTGATTAACCCAAAGGGCATGCATTTATAAGCAAAGGTTCCCCACTTGGTTTAGAAGGTAGTTTTCAAATGGTCTTCCTCTGAAACTAGAACTTGGTTATAACTTGAAAAATCATCCAGCAGGGAGAAAATCTCAGAACCAGACACAGTATGAAAGAGTTTCTCCATTGGTGAGACCGGGTAGTTGTCCTTTTCTGATGCTCTATTGAGGTTTCTAAAATCCACACATGGACAGATTTCCGCAAACTTTTTCCCGACAGGAACCAAATTTTATACCCATGTAGAGTGTCTAACCTGGAAGAAATTTTTTGAATATAGTAATTTCTTCAACTCCTGACACATGAGAGGTTCTAGAGATGGGTGGTACTTTTGGAGCTTCTATTAGAAGGGTTTTACTCTGGGTTTTAATGGGATTGTGTGTTGAATGATACGAGTATCATAAGTTTTCAGATCTTGGTAGGACCATGCAAAAACATCTTGATATTCTCTAAAAAGTTTGAGATAGGCCTTCCTTTCTTCTTTAGATACTTTCTTGTCGAGATTTATATCCTTAGGGTTTTTCAAGGTTCCTAGATTTATAGTCTCGTACATGGGATAGGAACTCCATGTCTTTGTGTTCGTTGACCCTTCGAATCTTTCCTTTAAGTCAATTTTTTTTTCTAAATTGACTACACCTTTCAGTATTGTGTGAAACATTTGTTTGCCAATCAATTGATCTGTTTAAGCTCTTTGTACATGGGGATCATTTTCTACTAATTTCTCCTGAAATATTTCATCATCAATAGCCATATCTTAAACGTATCCTGATTGGTTAAAAATTTTATGATCTGTTCATCTCCTTCATATACCTTCCAATTAGAAATATTGTTGGGCATCGATGACTTGTATAGTAGCTCCATAGTGAACCGAGAGGATTCATAGTCCTTTAAAGGAGATAGCCTTGAGGCGGTGGTGGCCAGGGAATCAACATGAGTGTTCTTTGTTTTGGGGATCATTGTAATGTTGAAGGCTTCAAATTGTTCTGTTAGTCTGTGCACTTCTTGTTGATAATTCCTCAGGTGGGGAGAGTTGCAGTGTTTAGTGTTCCTTACTTGTCTAACAATTATTTCAGTATCTCCAAAAACCTTTATTTCTTTAACATTTAAGTCTATGGATTTCTTTAGCCCTTGTACTAGAGCTTCATACTCGACGGTGTTGTTTGTGCATTCAAATTATAGTCTGTAGGACAGGAAATTTCATTTACCTTTGGGATCAATGAGGATAAACCCCGCTCATGATCCCTCTTGCGACTTAGACCCACAAAGTACAAGGTCCAAACTTGTGAGTGAAAACCATCAATTTCTTTTTTCCTAACACTTTCTTCCTTTCCTCCTATCTGCTTCGTGGTTTTTAAGAGAGTTTCTTGACAGAAGAGGATTTCTTTTGTCGTCGTCGGAAAAAATTCTTGAAAATTAATTTTGTAGTTTTGAGTGAGAGGGACATCAGATGAGAGGGGCGAGAAATTCCTGAAATCGGAGTCGCACGAATAATTTTCTAGCACGGGGAAATCTGTCGAATAGGGTTTGTTGAAGGTTGCTAGGTCGGTGACAGTGTGTTTTAGATATCTTTTCCTATCGATCCTGATCATATTTGTGTGTTCCTTTAATGGAAACCAAAGGTGAGCCCAGTCCATACTAAAGTATCCACTTAAATTCTTCGACCAATCTTGACTAAGTAAGTATCCATAAGATTCTGGTATATCTACTACAATGATGTCAATTACTTGAAAAAATTTCATAGGTGTCACCATTCTGATCATGACATCCTTGAGTTCTACCATAACTTTCACCTGGGTTCTGTCTAGTTGTATCACATGTTTATCACTTTTGAGAGGAACTACGTTCGATTTATTGCATATAGATAATGGCATAATGTTAGAGGATGCCTTGAGTCAACCAAACAATTATGGAGGTTTATATTGAAGACTTCAAATTTCAAGAGGAAAGGTGGGACAAAAGTTTTTCCTTTTTTATCTTCAGAGCAAGCGTTCACAATTGGCTTACTTCTCATATCTATGAGGGCTGGATTTTATCCTTGGTCAGTTCTTGTTATAGGAGTTTCTACTGACTTCAAATCTTGTAACAAAAATTCCTTTTGCTGGGGGATTCTACACATGTCCATGACCAATATATTAGCCTTCAATTTTTTCAAATCTTCTACTATGTTGTAGTATAGCTTGGGCGATTCTCGGGTATGGATGTTTATAGGATTTCTTTGGGAGACAAAATATTCTTTCGGGTGATCGGATGTTTGTTTTCCTCTCGAAGTGTGGGCCACAGTAAGGTCGTTTGAGACCGGGTGACCCCTACTTCGTGTTTTCACAGCCAATACCTATGTGGGTGGTTCTTGAACCTCAAATAGATCATCGAAAGGCATTGGTAGGTCAGGGTCCTATATTAGCATGGATGTTTCTTCCATTGGATCAACTTCTTCCTGATCAGGAATAATCATAGCTAAGTCACTTTGTTCTTTGGTAAGGGAAACCTCATATAAAACCTGGTTTGCCATCAAATTCATGGCATGCACCCATTGTGGGCAGTATCCTTCAAAATGTTTCTCTTGGTGATAGGTACAGAAAGATTCAAATGATAAATTTCCCAGATCGATGTTTAAGTTGGCTGGGGGAGGTTCGATTGCTTTGAACAGTGGATTCCTTTTAAAAAAGGGTTTATAAGGAATATGGCCTTGGTTTCCTTCCCCTACACTTATTTTCAAGTCTATGATATAGTTTGACAACTTCTTTATCATTCGTTGTAGGTCTTCTATGTCTCCACTTCCATTTTCGGGACCTTGTTCTGTTTGTTTCCCTGGGGGTCTAGTCAACAAGAACCCTCTCCTGGGTGGAGGTTGAACATCCTTATTGACTAGTGAGACCTGGCCTTCTTTACATCCCTTCATTTGGAGTTCTATAGTTTTGGCTTCCTCAAAATTCTTAGCTAAGGTTGTTTTGGAATTCCTCTTCACAAACATGGAAAAAGCAGGGAGAGCATTAGTGTATACTTCGATTTGCAACTCTTGAGTGGGTTTAGCTTCAGGTTGACATTTGTTTAGGATAGTGGTGAATTGTTGATTGAAGTGTTTAACCTCCTTCTTTGAACTCATGGTGGCGGTGAACAACTCAGCCATCAAAGATCCTATAGTGGTTTCTTCTACAAATTTATCTAAAAAATTCTTTTGAAATTTCATCCAACTAGTTATGGACCCTACAGGCAAGTTAAAATACCATGTAGAAGATGAATTATCAAAATTATAGGGGAAAATCCTGCATACTATGTCTTCATGTTGGAAATTCATTAGTCTAATAGCTAGTATGAATTTTTTGATATGGTCTTCAGGTAATCCCAACGTTTCATGGTCAAATTTAGGGAGTAATTTTTCTGGATGTTAGGGAAGGTTATGTACTCGTTCGACAATTTCCAGAGCATATTTGGCCAACCCAGGTTGATTATTCTAAGGTGGGTTCCACATTTAATCATTATGATCATTGTTATCTTCCATGTCGTATGAATATGAAATTGAGCATTCTGAGTTAAACCCTTCCTCGTCAGAAAAATTTTCGGGCTCGGAGCAGTTACCGACTGGTGATTCGAGGATTAGATTAAGGGGATGTTCGATTTCTATGAGGGGGAAATCTATTAGGTATTCTATAGTGTGAGAAAAAACCTGGTCGGGGGTGTCAACCATTGGTCTGCTTACTTGTTTTCTATGAGGAAGTAACGAAGCTAAGGGTAGTGCTCCAATTTGTCGGGCGTAATCTCTCGTGCTTATTCTGAACTGGTTCAACTCCTCGTGGGGAAGAGCATAAAGTATTTCAGGGAATACATGTTCTTCCTCTTTCTGGGGTGAGTTGCTCGTTTCAGGAGTACTCAATGTGTGTGGGATGTCTTGAGAATGACTAGTCATGCATGTGGGTTGTTTTGAATCTATGGGCTATGTGAAATATTAGATTAGAAATATTGTCAGTCATTCATTCTTTAGGCCCTCCTTCTAGAGCCAATTCTGTTGAGGGGTCCTAAATCCCTTAAACTTAACAACAGGAACCAAACCTGCCACTGAGGCCCAATTAGACTCTTCAATGTTTAACAGTGGAAAGGTTCTCCGGATATTGTGATCTGACCAATTAATCGATGGGCTTTACTTAGTGATTTATAGGATATCTTCTTGCGAAAACTCCTTCTTCAGTTTGAATGTTCACTTTTTGTATTTTCTCTTATAAATGGGTTTGATAAAATATAGGTGTTGGTATAAACCAACTAGGTAAAGGAAAAAAGGGATGAAAAATTAACTATTGAAGAAAGGCTGAGCTCAGGATAACCCTCTCACTCAAGCATGCAGAAAAATATTTTCACACCTACGCCAAGCCTAATACTAATACATCAACTTATTGGTATTTCAATTATTGACCGAGATAAAAACATACATGTAATAAAAATGATGGCAAGAAAATTAGTTTCCTTAGCTCTAATCACTAATCACACATTAACACAACGATTTGCTTACCATCATTAGAGATAAGAACTATAAAAATATTTAATTAACTAACTTATCAATAGATTCATAAACTCTTACTCATTACATCATCCATTCATGAGATAAAGGTAGAAGTAATTCCTCCTTATGATCCAATCACACACACCTTTGATGTAAAACATAAACTTGTCTCCGGTCCTAAACAACACTTCTTAGTTAAGGTAGCTCTGAAATAGTTTTTTACAATTCCAAAAATGAGGGTCTTTGCAAAAACCATCGACCTCTTCTAACAGGTCAATCCTCTTATTTATAACAAATTTTTAACTCAAAATAACTATCAAAAGTGCAATATAAGTAAAACAACATATCACCACATGGCGCTTTCATCTCTCAATATTCTAAGAGTTATCAAATGGTTTCACTTGAGTGGACGAATCTTCTCATACTCTGACCATTTGAAGAAGAGTTCCTCACATGTGTTGGCATACGGGAATTTGTGTTGGTCCATCGGGGCCGAAAGGATCTCCTTTATCTCCACTGCTCATGCCTGATACTTGACTACTTTAACAATTAACTATTGTAACACTGTCTGAGCCTTGATCGGGTTCTCTATGAGTTAATGTACTTGACCTAGTGCCATGTCTGCCACCTTTTCTATCTCTGCAGTCCATGATGAGTCTTGTTGTGCATGTAGTTTGACTATGTCATGCAAGTCGAAAAAGTCCTCGGGTGAGTCAAATTCAAGGAGACAGATGGATTTCATCGCCCGATTGATCTTGATCTATATCCTTTCACAATCGACCCATTTCTCTTGGATTTTCTGCTGAGGTTCTTGGGCCATCTTCACCCAGTATTCAACCGACTTCCCTATACGGTCAATGTTGTTTTCCCTTAGCACCCAAATGTCGTGCTCTTCGACGTCTCATCCCTTTTGAACTGTGATGATGTAATCAATTATTTCCACTGTTTGGTGGGCCTCTTACACCAACTGATCTATTGTTTCCACCTATTCATCCACACTCATGGAATTGAAACTGGTCATGTTTGGGTTGGCCATCCTCTGCACCACCTCATCCCGTCTTGGGCATTCTATATGAAGACTTCATCCTTAAACTTATTGTGAGCATATGGCCAGCAGGATGATACTTGCAAAGCATGTTGGATGACCAGGCCTTTAGGGTTGGGCTTGTGAAATTGGCCTGTCGGGAACTTGAATTCAAGTTGGCTCAGCCCTTCTTGTTTGGCTTGAGCAGTATCCTTTACCAGATAGAACACCACATGGAAACTGTAGGGTATGAAATCTCGTTTCTTGTCTTTGACTAATGTGTCATTATAGCCTTGCAGGATCATCTGATAACAAATTTCTCCCATGAATAATCGATATGGGACATGAGCTAGTAGGAGATGTGGTTCTCCAGTGGCCCCAAACACCCTGATACAGGTTGAGCGCTCTTCCAAGCAACAATGGACTACCTTGGATATAATTTTATTGGCTGTCACTAATATCCTTGGGCATTCCAAAAGAATAAAATAAATGTGGGCTATGAATTCATTGTAGATGAGGGTGTAAGATTTATTGTACTTGTTCTCCCATAGCACATCGAAGTAGATGTGGACCGAGAATTCTGCAACATGCCAACTCAAATTCATGTTGGCGAAGACATTCCTTGCACACATGACATTGAGCAGGTACGAGGCGATGTAGAAATTTGGTGCCTCGCCTTCCTCTAGAATCTAATCCTATTGTACAGAGATGCTTAATTGTTTGGATATTATCGCTCCCCAGTTGAAGCTTGATCCGGATTATTTTCGGCATGAAAAGAGAGTGGAGATATAATAAAGAAATGCACAGAGATATCACATATATTCAATAATATAACATAAATGTATCAGATTTGCAACCATAAACACAGATATACAGTAATACACGATTTCTATTAATGAAATAAATGTACAGAGACTGTAAAAATACAGAGTGAAAGACTCGCTAGAATGGTGGCAGCTTATCTCT
>JZKD02S1718680.1:773115-817055 GCA_000966675.3 Picea glauca
CGAGCTCAATCCTCATGGTGGGCTGGTCAAAGACCTAATTGAGCCCTAAAGAGCCCCTTTTCACATTCAAAAGAGGTCACATAATAACGCAATGCTTGGCTATAAAAATCCATGAATGACCACCATTTTCTCAAGGAATTATTTGTATTGTTATGCTGCTGAGATTGCCAAGGACTCATTCTTTGGCAATAAACATCATAAGCTGCATTTCATAGAGCTATTCACCCCTCACTTGAGTGAATAAGCTTGGAGTTNTTTCACCCACATTTTCATCTTTTCATTGTAAGGAGAGCAAGCTTTGAGGGCCACAAGTGCCTTCCATTGGAGAAAGAAGGGACCCAAGTCCCCTTTCTTCTTTGTGCCTTTGGATTTCATCAATAGATCAGCTTATACATTGGTGATATTGGTCCATTTGTCTCTATTTTCCAATTTTTCATATGCTTTTAGTTTTTATTTGTTTTAGTTTAGTTCTTGTTTATAACTTTGTTGTTTTTCTTTCTAACCTTTCCTTTTACAGTTGTCATGCCTAGCAGAGCCCAACTGGGCATGTAAGCACTCTTAATTTTCTCACCGAGTGATGAATTGGGTGCAAACATAGGGTTTCTATGGACAAGGGTTTTCCCTGTGTTATAGATCTCTGATATACATGCGAGGTCCAACAATAGTACTCAACCCAATATCTCAGGGCACCAACTAAGGAGGCTATACCTTTCCCTTATCCATACAACCTGACTACCCAAGTACTAGAGAGTGTCTTCCTGAGTGTTGTTCTCGGTGGAACTATATCAGTCATGAGGCCAATTAGTTTATCTATAGAGGGCTTCTGGAGATCTAGGTTGATCCGTATATAGGTGTTTTATTATGCACTACCGTTCGAAGGGGTACCAACATGGGTTACAAGGGTGGCCAACAGAGGTGTGCTTGAGTACCACTTGTATTTCCTGCATGTATTACTCCTCGACCATATGTTTATGCACGTAATGAAAGATCTTTGTATATTTAAGACGACGAAATACGTCTCTACCTTGAAAAAAAAATTAACCCACAATGTTTTGTCAAGGAAAGTGCTCTGATACCACTTGTAAGGTACCAGCTCTATTATATTAGCAGAGAAGAGAAATAATGTAGAAGATAACACCAAGATCAAAATAGAATACGAAAATACTACAGAGATAACAAGGGAACAACAAATTATATGGAACCAGAACACCATAATTATACATTAATTGATAGGAAACAAGGTTCACTTGCCTCTTAGAGGGGGGAACCTCTAGCAGAGCATATATTTATTACAATAATTCTTAAAGAAAAAACTTCTCATACCATCTACTCCTATTTATACTAAATCTATCAATCTAAAAGAACAATCTAGAGGAATATCCTTCTAGAAGTGAAAGCTTCTATTAGGTCTTCTTACACTTGAATTATTCCTCTGTATTTCTAGGCCTTATTAATATTGACCTTTATTACATAGAAATATATTATTCTACCTGTTAGCACTCTATAAATTTTGTCTGGATGAATAGAAAAATGACAAAGGTAAGTGTTTCAACCTACTTTAGAGCTGAAGCACTAGCCTTCTCAACTCAGAGAGGGCTCTCTCATGTCACTTGATATTTCTGTGATAATCAGTGGCTAGATTTGGTTTGTTTGGGGGTTTTTAATAAATTTGTTGGCAATGAAGGGGAGGAACACTCAGGGCTATGGAGTCAAAATTCTAAAAGTGAATGAAAACGATGGTCAGCCAGTAGAACTCTCTAGAGGATAAAGGCTAAATGAGGATATGAATCTGAGTTATATTTTAATTTAAGTAGAGTATAGGAAGATAGAGAAAACAAATAACTACATTAGAGCATTACCGAAATGAATTCTGAATTTGTTAAGAATAAAATTACACAGTTTAAATTGCTTAAGCCAAGAGCATCACAAGATAAATTATGGGCCTTTAACTATCCAATTTAAATAGAAGACAGTGCAAATGGAAATAAAGAATCATAGGAAACACATACGATGAGAGAAGACAAAACTCATATCACTGCCATTAGAATCTTTTCATAGAGACTTCAAAATCTTATGCATTCAATTCATCTTTAGAAAGTTACAATAGAGTTCGAAACAACCAAAAAGGTTCCCTTGCACTTCTGCCAACATTAGTTCATTCAAGTATACCAGTATTTATACAATTTGATTATAATGGATGAAACTGAAGCGTTTCAACTTCTAAAACTGATTAAAACAATTTCAACTGACAATCTCGGTATATGAACTGATTTACAATGATTAACAAAAATGTTTCAAAATTAGGGGCAAATTTCTCTAACTGCTCGGCTTCCTCTGCGTCATTTGTCTCGCTCTGCTCTTCAGTCGAATCTGAAAATTTGGTGACACCTAGAGATCATTTACTGGTTTCGAGGAAATTGCATTTTGTTTTACCCAACCGCACGATTTCCTTCCATTGCGATTCGGAAGGAATCTCGTAATACATCATCTCATTAACTAAAATCTCTAGGTCAATGCACATGGCGCAGGACATAGTCAGCAAGCCAATCTTCACTGTTTTAAATTGATTCAAAATTTCAAAGTCTATGGCCAAATACTCTACCAGATTTGGGCCTTTTAGACTTTCCTCCATAGCTTCAAATTTGGAATGGTCCATCCTACACTGAATGAGGAGAGAATTGTAGTCTTCTTGATTGTATAATGAACCTTTACCATCCCAAAATGATGGGAGGCCCTTGATAAACAATTGTCCAAATGTATCTTTAAACTCCTATATATTGTGCTCCATTTGCATAGCTTTGTTTTGAACCGATTTGAGCAAGTTGTGCTTGGCGATGATTATCCTGGCCCAAATGATCAACGCATTTTTGTCCTTTACCCCAATAGTCTGAAGATCAACATTGAGCACAAAATTCAGCAAATCAATAGCGTTCTAGGCCCATTTAGAGTGTTTCTTGGCTAATGTTTCATTGACAACAATACACTTACTTCGGGCCATGGTAGCCACATTATATTTATCATTTATAAAATTTAGATAAACCCTGAACTTAGAAACCTTTGCAGTAATAGCATCCCAGATCACATGTTTATCCCCTTGTAACAATTCTTTTCCCTTTAACCTTGTTTTCAGTTTGTTTACTCTCTCTTGCAAATCTTGATTCTCCCCTTGGAGTTAAGCCATATTCTCATCTTTTATTTTCATCTCTTGTTGCAGCTTTTCTAGGACCTCCTTAAGACTTTTGATTTTCCATGTCTGTAAACTTACTTGGGACATAGCTTGAACCAATCCATCAGTGCTTGATCCAACTTTTGTATTAGCAGGTACAATGGCAACCAAATCTGATGTTGCTACTTGAACTTGTAACCAATTTTCTTTCTCTTTTTCCACTTGCAACACTTTAACTTTGAAATTTAGTGCTTCTTGTCTGAATGTCTCCTTTTCTTGCTCTAAAGCAACTAGCTCTGTTGTCTGTGGATGTTCTATGGGGGACATATGCAACCTCTTCTTTAGAATTTGAATCATCTTTTCTTTCTCATCCAAAGAAGACTTTGCCCCTTGAGGGACTTCAGATTCCAATCTTTTGACCTGTGTTTTCTAGGCGTTACTGGATGATTTCTCCAGCTTCAATTGTCCATGTAATTTGAGTGCATGTGTTGTCAGTCTGGAAACCCTCAAACCCAAACTCAGATAGTCTGAATATAGCATGTCGCTGACATTTCTATGGAACTTTACTTTGTCTGGGGCACCAATACTTTCATAATGCACCTTGATTTCAGACACTTTATCATCATTAGCCACTTCTATGTTTAATGTCTTTCTTTCAACGTCCCTGACTGAGAGTAGGGAAGCTTTATGCTGGGAGATCTTTTCTACCTTGGGTAACAAGTTTCATATTTCACTGTTGGCCATACTTCCTTTCACAACATACTGGTTCATTAAGTCTTCTTTGGATTGATAAACCGCCCTAGGTGTCTTGCTAAATATATGTTTCATGCTACTGAAAACCCTTGAGCTACTTTCACTTTGTGGCTTGCTTCCTGTACCAACCTCTTCGTTCTTGGTTGCACCTTCCACCATCTCCATGTTTGTTTTCTCTTTAGTTTATTCTTCTTCCATGTCCACCACTTGAGAGGATGGTGTAATTTTCATTTTCTTGAGAATTTTTTACTGACTACTGGTACCCAGTGCCTCTGAACTGCTCCTTTTATCATAAACACTCATTTTTGGAGCTTTGACAACTAGCCTAGGTGAAGGTTAATGTGTCGGGTTTTGTTGAGGGGATGAATCTGTTTGTTTTCTCTGATCATGTTGCAAAGTGACCTCCATATCTACACAAGTTTCCAGATTAGCCATCTTATCAAATCCTTCAACATGCTCATGCTCATAGGGGCCATGTTTGCTCATCAATATTCTCTTTGATATGATCTGATGTGGATCATATTTCCTCCCTTGTAACTATGTAAACCCGAATTCACTGAGTTTGTATTGGATCTGAGGTAAAAAAGACCTATTCTTTACCACAAAGGGCCCTACCATGAAAGTAAATTTCAAGTTAGATGCCTTTTGTGCTTTCAGAAAATGCTTTGTCTCTGAAATGATCCTTTGTCTGATGAACTCTAAGGAAAAAATTTTGAGAGTTAGAAGATGGGTAGAATGTAAGGTCCTTCTTGATAGCCATATAACCAAATCACAATAGATTGTATGAACAACATCCAATCTCCCACCCTAGTTTGGATTTGGTTGTAAAAAGATTTTCATTTCTTCCAGAACCCTTGGTAGGTCCATGCTGAATATAAGACTGTGCACCCTAGAAATGATCTTGTTGATGAAGATAAGCATGGTGATCCTTTTACATTCATTCGAGATGAATGCAGTTTCAGGGAATTTGGTCTTGTTCGATTCCAGGAACATTCTCAACAAATGCGTGTAGTATCTAAAATGTCTCAATGAATTGAAATTTACTAGTTGTTGATGCATATTATTAGCGATGAACCTGTCGAAACTGATACAAACCGACTGACTAGACCCTGACATAAAAAAGGTCAACAAGAAACCCAACATGACTTCTACTACAAACTTGTCATTATCCAACCCTAAAATTTGACTAAGGAGGGAACAAGCCCACTGGACTTCAATAATCATAATGTTTACATTGATAGGTAATGACAGACTTTCGAAATGGTGTTCAGGTTTGACAATGGTTTACAGAAACATGGTTTTTACTTCTGAGGGGGATTCTCTGTAGACTATGATCATTTTATCTTCCTTGAAGGGCTCTGACACAGTGGAGGAAGACTCCAGTATACTGAGGGTGTGTCGAAGCGATGGACTACCTATTTCACATAAAACCTCTGACCCTACCTTATTCAAAATGACCTTTTCTACCTACGAATACTACTCCACACACCAGCCTACGAACTCAGGGAATGAGAAAACTACTTCTATGGCGTAAGGGGTAATGGAGGCTTGGGCCGCTTCGAGGAAGAATATCCTCTTTCCAACATTATCTAACAAATTCGATCTGGACATAGAAATGGGTGAGACTATTATTTTTGTGTCAAAAACATCGGAATCCCGATCAATTAGGGATTCTTCTCTAGAGGTGAGGTCTTGCTCAGTTACGGATAAAATGATAGGGTTAGCGGCCATGACAAAAAATACCTGTTAAGCGGTGAAGAAAGCATGAATCTGATCCAATTTTGAGCTTGAGTTTTGAATGGATATTTTGCGCCAATTTTCAAATGTTCGAGTTCTTTAAAATATTATAGAATAATGAACTCAGTACCCTCCTTTTATATCTGTTCTTCCATATCGGGGATTTGAGAAAATGGTTTTGGGTAGACCGCTTTTTGCCCCGATGTGCCTCTAAGGGCACCACACATCCATGAATGAAACAATGGTAGTTTCCCCGAACCTCCTTCGAAAAATTATCCTTCGTGCTACTTCAATGCCCGATATGTGTCTTGGTCGTCGATCTGGGCTGCTCCAAGATCTACGGTTTGCCAAGTCCCATCAACTTTTGATGTCCAGGATTGGGAAGAACGGTTTGGGTAGATCGTTTTTCGCCATGATGTGCCTCTGACGACGCCACGCATCCACGCATGAAAACGCGGTAGTCTCCCTGGCTCGCCTTCGAAAAATTATCTCTCGTGCTATTTCACCGCCCGATATGGGTCTAGGTCGTTGATTTGGGTCGCTTCAATATCTACGGTCTATCGAGTCCTACCTTTCGCGCTTCCTCTATATTTTTCCATATACCTCCATAAGTGACCTTATCCTCCAAATTATCATGCTTCCATAGCAATGTAGATTTTCGCTAAATTTTCGAGACTTGGATCCTATCTGGAAATTGTTATGGTGATAACATTGGCTCCAACTGGGGATGTTACCCTCCCTGTGAAGTAGCAAATAACTGTAGACTAAGTGCCTACCCATTGGGTTGTGGTTTATCCATGCAATGTGAATCTACTGCTCTTTATTCTAAAATTCAAAATCGACCCAACATAGCTCAGGGCCTTCACCTCAAGCTTCAACTATGGTTATTTTATTCCAATTTCTTTATGCAAAAAGAAAACGTAAAAATGATTATGTACAATGAATGGTGTGGTGGTGATATTCAAATGATGTAATGGTTGAGGAACTTGCCATTCACAGGCCCTCCTCCAACGAGTTCTCCATTAATCTCCTGTAACAAGTAGGCATTGCTCCCACAATAAGATGCAATTTTGAACGGGCCCAGCCATACGTGATCAAATTTCCCATGTTTTCCCTTATCTTCATTTCTGGCATCCCATTTTAGTACCCAGTCTCCTAGTTTTAAGTCATCCACCTTGGTATGTCTTTTGAAAGTCTCTTTTTTATTGTCTTGGCACAGTTGAGCATTATTGAAGGCCTTTTCCCTAGTTTGTTGTACATTGATCATCTTGTCATCTCTTCTCTGATTGGCGTTTGTTTCTGCCTCCTCCTCCTCCAGTAACAGCTTCATTACCAACAATCCCAATGCACTAGGGAAAATATCTTATGTACCATAAATAATTTGGAAAGGATATGTGGCAATAGATCTCTTTGGGGATATCCTATTAGCCCACAGTGCGTGGATGAGCTTTTTATGCCATGCCTTTTTATTTTCTTGCAACAAGTTTTTGATGATTCTGACTAAGATTTTATTCAAAGACTCAACCAATCCATTTCCTTATGGGTAGTATGACATGGAATGACCAAGGGTAATGTTGTAATCATTGCATAATTTCTCCAATTTCTTAGAATTGAAATCCACTTCATTGTCTGTTATAATCTTGATCGAGCATCTGAATCTGGATAGAATATTATCTTCTAAGAATCAAATGATATCATCATCTGTCGCCTACCTGGTGGGAATTGAATCAACCCACTTAGTGAAATAATATGTTGTTGTCGGGATCCATTTATGTTGATCTAAGGATTGTGGATGTATCTCCCCTATAAATTGAAGGCCCCATTGTTTGAAAGGATCTTCCATTGAAATGGGTTTTAAAGGAAGAGACTACAATTTTCCTTTCCCATCGAAGATTTGACATTCATGGTACTTTGAAACCTCTTTATAAACATCGGGGAAAATGCTAGGCCAATAAAATCCAGCCCTCATAATTTTATGCACAATCGTCTTCCAATAATGATGAACTCCACAGTTACCTTTATGGAACTCTCTGGTGGTTTTCTTTGTTTCTTCTTCTATCAAACAACTCAATAAAATCCCTCTTGGATCTTTCCAATATAGAAATTCATTCACTGTACAAAAAATTTCTGCCTTCAATTTCAAGAATCTGGCTTTTATTTTATTGAACTTCGGAGGAGCCTGTAATTTTTTTAACACAAAGATGATATTCGCATACCATGTAGAGTCAAGAAATTTCTAGGATATTTGTGGAGTCACCCTTTCTTCCTCTGTTGTACTGTCTGACAAGTCTGCAATGAAGTTTATTCCGAAGAGTTCATAGTTTGTTTGTGCCATCATCTTATCAAGCCACCATCCTTTGATCAACTTGGTGGGTTTAATCTCCAGGTCATATTCTAATAGAACTGTTATCCATTTACCCCTCTTTCCTTCAGGATCAGGCTATGTCAAGATGTCTTTCACCGAGCTACTAGGAACATAAACATTAGTATGGGAATGTACGATGTACGCTCAGAACTCTTTCAACGCCTTGTCTAAAGCATATGATTGCTTCTCCATGATGTCATATTTCAAAGGAGCTTCCCTCAACGTCTTACTGTAGTATGTTATTGGCTTCTCAAAATTCTGGTAATCTTTCTGGAGTAGCACACCTGCAATTGTGTGTTCTAAGGAAAAAGAGAATAATATGAAATCTTTCTCAAAATTGGGACTAGCCAGTACATGAGCCTTTTTCAATGCCACCTTGATGTCTTCAAAATATTTTCTAGCCTTAGGAATCCACTTTATTTCATTTCCCTTCTTGATCATGTTGGTAATATGTTTTATGATTTCATCCAAATTAAGGATGAATCTCCTCAGAAATTTCACTTTGCCCAGGAAATATTGTACTTCCTTTTTACTTCTAGGTATGCCAATTTTTAGGATTTCCTCCACTCTGCTAGGGTGTACCTTTATCCCTTATTTTGAAATAATGTATCCCAACAACTTTCCTTCTTCCATGGTGAAATTTGACTTCTTAGGATTTAATGAGATCCCAAACTTTTTGTATTTTTGAAATGCCCGTCTGAGATGTTTGAGGTGTTCCTCATCCAAGGCAGAATAGACAGTGATGTCATCCAGGTATATAACAATGAATTTGTATTTTTCATCAGCGAAAGCTATGTCCAAATCTCTTTTAAATGTTTCCCCTGCATTCATAAGCCCAAACAACATTTTGGCATACATGAATTTTCCCCATGGTGTGGTAAACAATGTCTTCTCTTGATTGTCAGGGTGCACCATAATTTGATTGTATCCTGAGAAACCATCCAACATTGACATCTTTTGGGAACCTACTAACTTCTGTAAAATGTGATCCATTTTAGGCAATGGGTAGTTTTATTTTAGAGACACCTTATTTAGATTCCTGAAATCCACACACAACCTGATTTCTTCACTTTTTTTCCAAACTAGAACCATATTTGCCACCCATTTGGAAAACCCCAGGGACACTATGATTTTGGCTTCAAACAATTTCTTTACTTCTTTTTTTATCAATGGTAACAACAGAGGGTTTATCCTTCTTAATTTTTGTTTGAATGGCTTGTGATCTTCTTTGATTGGGATGACATGCTGGATTATACTGGTATCATAAAATTTCAGCTCATCATAACTCCAGGCAAAAACATCAGGGAATTATTTCATTAATTTGACATACCTCTCTTTGACTTCAGGGATGAGCTATCTGGATAGCTTCATGATCTTTGGATCTTCTGGAGTTCCAATATTGCAATCTTCCACATCCCCTTCATTTACTGTGATATTCAAACTTCTTGCCACATCATTGTTATAAAAAAAAAATCCAACAGGACTAGACCTTTGGGGATGATGTTACTCTTTAGCTGAACAATATCTCTGCCAACAATCTGATTGTCAAAATATCCTTCTTTTTTTTAAGCAGATGAATCCACCTCATCGCCATAGTATTCACCATCAATGTTTAAATTCTCGAACTCATTCTCCATTTTGAGGAAGCTTTATATCTAGTTTTCATCCTCGAAAACTTTCCAGTTCTTCATATTATATGGTATTTCTGGCCTGTACTTCACCTCAACCTTGTAGCTTTTTTCAGGGAAAATCGGACTCTGAAAACTGTTGTTGAAGTAGCCAATTCATCAGCAACCTGATTTTGTTCTCTTGGAATTGTTGAAAGATTACATTCTAGAAACTTATCAAGGAGGTATAGTACCATATTTCTATAAGCCCTCAATATAGGGTGTTTTGCTTGGTATATGCCTTTGATTTGATTTATCATTAGCTCAGAGTCTCCATGTACAACAATTTGTTCGGCACCCAATTTTTCCAAAACTTTCAACCCCAATATTAATGCTTCATATTCAACCATGTTATTGATGCATTCAAACAAAATATTATAAGAACATAATTTGGAGTCTCCTTTGGGATGATTTATCCATATGCCAGCTCCAACTCCTTCTCTGCATGCAGCCCCATCAAAATTCATTTTCCATATCTGATCCTTCGCATCATCTTGCTTCTTTGAAAATTCTTCTATCTGTTGGTCAGGTTTGTCTTTGTCAACCATAATGATTTATGTTTTCTCTTATTCAGATCATAGGTCATTGAAGAAAATAGAAGACCCCAATTCAGTTTCCACTGAATAGATAGGATGATTTCTAGGTTGTGATTTGTTGTTGACCATGTATTTAAGCAAAACCTCTCTATACATTCTTCTATATTGACCAAAGATAGAAATAGTGGCATATGACATGTCCATCTTGAGGGTTCCCTTTAATTTTACAGCCCATGACTTGGACAACAACATGCCAAATTTTGGAGGGATATTAGCGACCACTACGTCCATCACCATATTCTTTGCAGGGATTTTTGCCAAAGATACCACTAGATCTTTGATCAGGCCGAGGCATTTCACCTTTATTGAATCGAAAGAGAACAGATATTTATAAGTTCTTGTGACATCGAGACCCAATTGGTCCATGACCACTTTGGGCATCAGGTTGTGAGATGCTCCTAAATCCAACATGGCATTGTGTAGAGTCATGTCATGGATTTTCAAACTGGCATAAAAACGGAGGCACTTCTTCATTTTCATGGCTTTCTTCTACTCTTGGTCCAAAGAAAATGGCTCGGTGATCATCTTATACATTTAGGGTATCAAAGGTTTGCCCCATCTTGAGCATTCTGATGATCTGATTTTTTTACTCGCTATTCCTGATTAATTCATTAAATGGTACAGAAATTTTGATCTTAGCCATCTCACTTTCAAAATTAAAAGAGGTTGAAGTCTTCTCTACCTCTTTGGTGGTCGTTTCTTTCCTTGCTTCTAATATTTTCTTCTAGGGCTCTTCTTTATTCTTTCCCTTTTCTACAGTACTCTTTGCAGCAAAATCCTTCCCAGTAGAGTCCTTTGCAGCTGAATTTTTTGGGGGATGACTTGCAAAAGGTATGTTACTCTGAGCTTATTTGGTGGGATTTCCCTTTGGAGGGTTTCCCTTTGGAGGTACCTTTTGATTTCGAAGGTTATATTGTCTTTGGAATTGCATGATGGCATTTTGCAATCCTGTCTCATAATCTTCCCTTTCTACTGATACCCTTTCCTCTTCATCTTGCAAACAGATCTCACTTGCATCCATGAACTGGTCGTGTTCTTCTTTAGTCAAAAACACTTATGTTTATTTATCATCATAGCAGTTCATGTTGTATTCAAAATATCCATCATAATTTTCATCTATATAATTATTTTGAAAAGGAGGCCTTATTTGTTGATCTCCTTGATTTCCTTGATTTCCCTGATTTTCCTGATTTGATTGATTTGCTTGATTCCCCTGATTCCTTTGATCTCTTTGTATAATCTGTGGAATTTATGGTCTCCTTGGATTTCTAGGTGGACCATCATCCTGTTCTCTAGGGTTGGGCCTATTTCCCACGGCCATTCTCTCCATCATTCTTTCCATGTTTCTCATCATAGCTTCAAATATTTCCTCTGATGTTTGTGATTATGAAGTCTATGCTTTATCCTGAGTTATGTTCATGTCTCTTCCAGAATTAGTTTTCATCTTCCTTGAACCCATTAAGTTCACTTCAACCTCTATGGAATCGGTCATCATATCATCCAATGTGGCATATCTTCATTCTCTTAATAATAAAGCAAATTCGCTTTCAAAAGAATCAACATATCTGAGCTGAGTAGCTTTAGGGGGGGTTTTACCTCGGTAGGAATTGCATTATAGATCTTCATGAATCTAGCTGAAAACWCCTGCACTATTTCGTCAGGTGATCTCTTCATGTTGTTGTACTGGGTCAACAACTGAAGGGGATTTTTCTTATCCCCCCATTTTGCAAGGAAGCTTCTCTCAAAAGATTCAAAGTTTGCGATACTGGCTGGTGGAAGGCCTCTGGACCACTTCCTCACTTCTCTTGCAAGGCTTTGTGTAAACAACCTCATCTTCACATCTTCAAAGTCCACCTCTTCCAAGTCTATGAAACTGTTAAACCAGTCTAGATGCTTCTGAGATGATATGTTACCTTCAACATCATATAGTTTGATCCATAGGTTGTAATATTGAGGAAAATCATGTAGTTGAGCGGGTAGTATGAGGGGGGAAAATATGATTGCCATAGTTTTTGTGAGGGGTCAGAGTGGTTGCTGGTTCTGAGCAATGATTACTAAAGGCCTGGCCGATGTGTCTAGAATCAAATATTGGAATCTTTTTTCGTCAAAGATGGTCTCGCTTAAACAAGATTCAGACTTAGTTTGGAATAGGATTTTCTCAAATTTTACATCAAATGCGAGGTCTTCAATGCTAGTACTTTGTCCTTGGAAAAATAAAGATATCAATTTGGACACAACACTGGGGTTACTAGATTTTCTTTTCTTTTACGTACAATATTTTCAGGATTAGACATAGGGATTGCAGCTTCTGGGTCTGGGTTGCTCCTCGTGTGGATTTTCTTAGGAGCCAGGATTTCTATTTCACACGGTGTGGTGCAATTCGTATCTGAGTAACGAAGTCTCTAGGATAAAAATAATCTCAGCCAATAAGGTATTTGATCCACTGTCACCCTCAAGGATCAAACTAAATCTTTAAGTCATTTTTTCCAGGGAATATTTTTCAATTTCATCCCCAGCAATGACACTAGAATGTTAGCACTCTGTAAATTTTGTCCGGTTGAATAGAAAAATGATAGAGGTAATTGTTTGAACCTACTTTAGAGATGAAGTACTAGCCTGCTCAACTCAGAGAGGGCTCTCTCGTGTCACTTGATATTTCTGTGATAATCAGTGGCTAGATTTGGTTTGTTTGGGGGTTTTTAATAAAGTTGTTGGCAATGAAGGGGAGGAACACTCAGGGATATGGAGTCAAAATTATGAAGGTGAATGAAAACAATGGTCAGCCAGTAGAACTCTCTAGAGGATAAAGGCTAAATGAGGCAATGAATCTGAGTTATATTTTAATTTAAGTAGAGTGTAGGAAGATAGAGAAAACAAATAATTGCATCAGAGCATTACTGAAATGGATTCTAAATTTATTAAGAATAAAATTACACAGTTTAAATTGCTTAAGACAAGAGCATCACAAGATGAATTCTGGGCCTTTAACTATCCAATTTAAACAGAAGACAGTGCAAATGGAAATAAAGAATCATGGGAAATACATACAATGAGAGAAGAAAAAACTCATATCACTGCCATTATAATATTTTCATAGAGACTTCAAAAGCTTCTGCATGTATATTCAATTCAGATTCAAAAAGTTACAATAGAGTTTGAAACAACCAAAAAGGTGCCCTTGCACATCTACCAACATTATTTCATTCAAGTAACCCAATATTTATACAATTTGATTATAATGGATGAAACTGAATCATTTCATCTTTTAAAACTGATTAAAATAATTTCCACTGACAGTCTCGGTATATGAACCGATTTACAATGATTAACAAAAACGTTTCAAAATTAGGGGAAAATTTCTCTGACTACTCGGCTTCCTCTGCGCCATCTGTCTCGCTTTTCTCTTCTGTCGAATCTGCAAATTTGGTGACACATGGAGATCATTTACTGGTTCCAGGGAAACTACATTTTGTCTTACCCAGCCGCACGATTTCCTTCCATTGTGAGTCAAAACAAATCTCGTAATCCATCATCTCCTTAATCAAAATCTCTAGGTCAATGCACATGGCATAGGACATAGTCAGTAAGTCAATCTTCACTGTTTTAAATTGATTCAAAATTTCAAAGTCTATGGCCAAATACTCTACCAGACTTGGGCCTTTCAGACTTTCCTCCATAGATTCAAATTTGGAATGGTCCATCCTACACTGAATGAGGAGAGAATTGTAGACTTCTTAATTGTATATTGAACCTTTTCCATCCCAAAATGGTGGGAGGCCCTTGATAACCAATTGTTCAAATGTATCTTTAAACTCTTGTATACTGTGCTCCATTTGCATAGCTTTGTTTTGAACCGATTTGAGCAAGTTGTGCTTGGCGATGATTCTCCTGGAACAAATGATCAACGCAGTTCTATCCTTTACCCCAATAGTTTGAAGATCAGTAGTGGGCACAAAATTCAGAAAATCAATAGTATTATGGGCCCATTATGAGGGTTTCTTGGCTAATGTTTCATTGACAACAGTACACCTACTTCGGGTCATGGTAGCCACGTTGTATTTTTCATTTATAAAATTTAGATAAACCCTGAACTTAGCAGCCTCTGCAATAATAGCATCCCAGATCACATGTTTAGCCTCTTGTAATAGTGTTATTCCCTTTAACCTCATTTTCATATTGTTTACTCTCTCTTTCAAATCTTGATTCTCTCCTTGGAGTTGAGCCATCTTCTCATATTTTATTTTCATCTCATGTTGCAGATTTTCTAAGACCTCCTTAAGGATTTTGATTTGCCTTGTCTGTAAAATTACTTGGGACATAGCTTGAACCAATCCATCACTGCTTGATCCATCTTCTATATTAGCGAGTACAATGGTAGCTATATCTTATGTTTCTACTTGTCCCTGTAGCCAATTTTCTTTCTCTTTTTCCCACTGCAACACTTTAGCTTTGTAATTTAGTGCTTGTTGTTTGAATGTCTCCTTTTATTTTTCTAAAGAAGATAGCTCTGTGGGGGACATCTTCAGCCTCTTCTTTAGACTTTGAATCATCTTGTCTTTCTGATCCAAAGAAGCCTTTACACCTTGAGGGCCTTCAGATTCCAATATTTTGACTTGTGTTTTCCAGGCTTTACTGGATTCTTTCTCCTGGTTCAATTGTCCATCTAATTTGAGTGCATGTTTTATCAGTCTAGAAGCCCTCAAACTGAAACTCAGATAGTCTGAATATAGCATGTCTCTGACATTTTTGTGGAACTTTACTTTGTCCGGGGCACCAATACTTTCATAATGCACCTTGATTTCAGATAGTTTATTATTATCAACCACTGTTATGTTAAATGTATTTCTTTCAACGTCCCTGACTCAAAGTAGGGAAGATTTATGCTGGGATATATTTTCTACCTCGGGTAACAAGTCTCTTATTTCACTGTTGGCCATACTTCCTTTCACAGGATACTGGTTCATTAAGTCTTATTTGGATTGATAGACTGCCCTAGGTGTCTTGCTAAATATATGTTTCTTGCTGCTGAAAACTCTTGAGATACTTTCACTTTATGGCTTGCTTCCTGTATCAGCCTCTTCATTCTTGGTTTCACCTTCCACCATCTCCATTCTCATTTTATCTTTAGGTTCTTCTTCTTCCAGGTCCACCACTTGAGATGATGGTGTAATTTTCATTTTCTTGAGAATGTTTTGCTGACTACTGGCACCCAATGCCTCTGAACTACTCCTTTTATCATAAACACTCATTTTTGGAGCTTTGACAACCAGTCTAGTGGGAGGTTTTTGTGTCAGATTCTGTTGAGGGGTTGACTATGTTTGTTTTGTCTGATCATGTTGCAAAGTGACCTCCATATCTGCACAGGTTTCCAGATTATCTAGCTTATCAAATCCTTCAACATGCTCATGCTTGTAGGGGCCCTTTCTTACCATCAATGTTCTCTTTGATATGATCTGATGCGGATCATATTTCCTCCCTTGTAACTGTGTAAAATCGAATTCATTGATTTTGTATTGGATCTGAGGTAAACAAGACCTATTCTTTACCACAAAGGGTCCTACCATGAAAGGAAATTTCAAGTTAGATGCCATGTGCACTTTCAGAAAATGCTCTGTCTCTGAAATGATATGTTGTTTGATGAACTCTAAGGAAAATATTATGAGATTCAAAAAGAAGGGTAAAAGGTAAGATCCTTCTTGATAGCCATATACCCAAATCACAGTAGATTGTATGAACAACATCCAATCTCCCACCCTATCCATTTAGTTGTAAAAAGATTTCCATTTCTTTTAGAACCCTTGGTAGGTATGTGCCGAAGATAAGACTGTGCACCCTAGACATGATCTTATTGATGAATATAAGCATGGTGATCCTTTTACATTCAGTCAAGATGAATGCAGTTTCAGGGAATTCGGTCTTTTTCGATTCCATGAACATTCTCAACAAATGTGTGTAGTATCTAAAATGTCTCAATGAAATGAAATTTACTAGTTGTCGATGCATATTATCAGTTATGAACCTGTTGAAATTGATACAAACTAACTGACTAGAATCTAACATAAAAAAGGTCAATGGGAAACCCAACATGAATTCTACTACACAATTGTCATTATCCAACCCTAAAATTTGACTAAGCAGAGAACAAGCCCGCTGTATTTCAATAATCATAACGTTTACATTGATAGGTAACGACAGAATTTCGGAATGGTGTGAAGGTTTGACAATGGTTTGCAGAACCATGGTTTTTACTTCTGAGGGGCATTCTCTGTAGATTGTGATCCTTTTCTCTTCCTCAAAGGGGTCTGACACTGTGGAGGAAGACTCTAGTATACTAAGGGTGTGTCAAATTGACGGACTATCTATTTCTCATAAAACCTCTGACCCTACCTTATTCAAAATGACCTTTTATACCTACGACTACTACTCTGCGCACCAACCTACGAACTCAGGGAACGAGAAAACTACTTCTACGATGTAAGGGGTAATGGAGGCTTGGGCCACTTCGCGAAAGGGTATCTACTTTCCAACATTGTCTAAGAAATTCAATTTGGACACGAAAATGGGTGAGACTGCTATTTCTGTGTCAAAAACATCGGAGTGCCTATCAATTAGGGATTCTTCTCTAAAGGTGAGGTATTTCTCAGTTACAGATAAAATGATAGGGTTAGTGGCCATGATGAAAAATACCTGTTAAGTGGTGAAGAAAGCATGAATCTTATCTAATTTTGATCTTGAGTTTCAAATGGATGGTTTGTGCCAATTTTCAAACGTTCAAGTGCTTTAAAATATTATAGAATAATGAACTTGGGACCCTCCATTTATACATGTTCTTCCATATCAAGGATTTGAGAAAATGGTTTTGGGTAGACAGTTTTTTGTCCCGATGTGCCTCTGAGGGCGTCATGTGTCCACAAATGAAACCATGGTAGTTTCCCCAACCCACCTTCTAAAAATGATCCTTTGTGCTACTTCAATGCCCAATATGTGTCTTGGTCGTCGATCTGGGCCACTCCAAGATCTATTGTTCATCGGGTCCCATCAACTTTTGATGTCGAGGATTGGAAAGAACGATTTTGGGTAGACCTCTTTTTGCCCCGATGTGCCTCTGATGGTGCCATGCGTCCACACATGAAACCACGATAGTTTCCCCAACCCGCCTTTGAAAAATTATCTCTCACGCTATTTCACCACCTGATATGGGTCTGGGTCGTTGATCTGGTCCGCTTCAAGATCTACGGTCTGTTGAGTCCTACCTTTCATACTTCCACTATATTTTTCCATATACCTCCATAAGTGACCTTATCCTCCAAATTATCATGCTTCAATAGCGATGTAGCTCTTCGCTAAATTTTTGAGACTTGGATCCTATCTTAAAATTGTTATGGTGATAACACTACCCACTGAAGGGGTTAGGTAGGTTAGGTCCCTAACACTAGCCAAGTGAACCAGAAGAACTAGAGGAAGGGGAATACCTCTTTCACTCACAGATGTGGGTAAAGGAGACTCCGCCTCATTTCATTATTGATAGCGGAAGTTAGAATAACATGATCTCAGTAGAGGTCATCAAGCGGCTAGACCTGTCGACGACACTGCACCCGCAACCCTACACCATCAACTAGATTCACCAAGGAAGAGATCTCCACATCAGCCAACAATGTCGTCTTCCCTATGCAATCAATCCCTTCAAAGATGAGGTATTGTGTGATATTTCTCCCCTTGAATTTTGTGATGTTATTTTAGGACAACCATATTTGTGGAAGCAACATGTTGTTTATGATTCTAGACCCTATAGTGTTATTATTACTTTGAGTAGAATTTTGGATAGGATACCAAAAGTAGCGTCACGTACCGTTATTTCTTTAATCTTTGATAAGTAATGCAGTAAGGTCATTTCACAGACTAGGAAGTTCATCTTCTTTGTGATCCATGCTCATAGAAAGTAGAAGGTCATCACCACATTTGTGGCCTCTACATATAGCCTCTCTTTGCAACGAAAGTAAGTTGATGGGATTGTGGAAGAGTACAGAGACATATTCTCCTCACCCACCAGGGTATCGATGCACTGCCAAGTCAAGCATCCAATTGATCTAACCCCCAGTGCACCTCTACCTAATGGACCAGTCTATCATTTCTCGCTAATGGAAAATGATGAAATCAGTGTCAGATCCAAGAGATGCTTCAAAAGGGGCACATAAGACCCAAATCCTCCCCTTGCGAAATCCCAATTGTACTAGTGCAGAAGAAAGATGGGACCTGGAGACTCTACATTGATTACATAGTACTAAATAAAATCACAGTCAGGAACTGGTACCCAATTCACCAAATTGATGACCTTCTTGATCAACTCAAGGGGAAAAGTTCTTCAACAAGATTAGCCTAAATTTTGGCTACCACCAGTTTCCCATCGAGAAAATAATGTATGGAAGATAGATTTCAACTCTAAATAAGGTCTCTTCGAATGGTTGGTCATGCCCTTTGGCTTAACAAATGCACCAGCCACTTTCACGAGGTTGATGGATGATGTATTGAGACCCTTCACCAACTCTTTTGTGGTGGTATAATTGGATGACATCCTCATCTTCAACAGAACTTGGTAGGAGCACATGAAACGTGTTAAATAGGTTTTGAGCACTCTGCAACATCACAAGTTGTATGCCAACTTGGAAAAATGCTCCTTTGACATGAACACTAACCAGCCCCGACCACACTAACTGAGCTTCAGATATTCTTGGGGCTTGCCAACTTCTACCGATGGTTCATGTTCGAATTCTCACATATTTCACCTCATCCAAGTGACCAAGGGTGGTGGTAGGGAAAATTTAACATGGGGGAAGGCACACCAATGTGCATTTGATGATCTAAAGCATCACTTGTGCTCAGATCCATTACTCTATTTACCTGATCTGCAACAACCATTCAATATTGAGATTGATGCATCTGACTATGTTGTAGGCACAGTTCTCACTCGACATGGTCATCTGATAGCATACCATAGTGAGACACTCTCAAATACTGTCCAAAAATACCCCACCTATGACAAGTAAATGTATTCCATTGTACAATATTGTCGTCCATGGAAACATTACATTCTGGGAAAGGATACAATCATCCACACTAATCACAAGACTCTGTAGTTCATACAAACATAGGGTAAGTTGCAGAATGACCACCATCATAAGTGGTCCACCTAAATGAAACAGTTCCATCTCAACATCAAGTATAAGACATGCAACACAAATTGTGTCATTGAATGCCTCAGTCAACCTCCCATGGCTTCACTCACCACCGTGCTCCATTCCTATGGGCATGAGGCATTTGAGTGGCCCCAAATTTATCAGCAAGATCTAGACTTCGATACCACCAATCATCTCTTGGGTACAAGCCCGAATGTCACCTATTTTCAAATTCAACACAAACTTCTATGCCATCTAGGTCATCTATGTGTTCCTGCAAGAGAGCATGCAAAGATGATTTGGGAGGCTCACTACAGTTGGATGGAAAGACACTTTGGCATGGATAAAACTATGGTAGTTCTATAGAAACATTTTTATTGGACAAAACTTCGACAGGGCATTAGCAAGTATATCATATCTTGCACCACTTGTGCCATTTCCAAGACAGCCATCAAGAAGAAAGGATTATACACCCATCTTAACACCCCTGAGAGGCCTTGGGAATCCATATTTATGGATTACATGTATGCCCTTACATCCACCAAGCAAGGTAATGATTGTGTATTTTTGGTGGTTGATCAATTTTTGAAGATGTCCATTCTCACAGCCTGCAAGAAGAGCATCAAAACGACAGATACTACCAAGATTTTATTTGACTGAGTGTGGGTCCATTTTGGGATACCATAGACCATCATCTTTGATCAGGACAACAGGTTCCTTAACACATTTTGGTTGAGTCTATGGTCATTGTTGGACACCAAGCTCACTAAATACACTACCTTCCACCCTCAAATCGATGGCTAAACAAAGGTCGTCAATCAGATGATTGTGCACATCCTGCACATGTATAACTCTAAGCATATGTGTACATGGGATGAGATCCCTCCCTATGTTCAACACAACTACAAAATGGCTCTCCATAGCTCCACCGACCATATACCCTTTCAGGTGGGGATGAGATTCCAACCCTTGGGTCCCATTGATGTTACACTACCTCTTGCAACAACACATAAACATTCTTCCCATGTTCAGTCTGAGGCCAAAAAATCCACTAGATTCATTGAGTGGATTCAGCACATCCGCCAACAAGTCCATGAGATTTTGCATAAATCCAATGCTAAGTACAAGCAATGTCATGATCAACACCGGGTACCACACAATTTTAAGGTGGGAGACAAGTTCTGGTTACATTTTCAAAAATATCACCTTACATGGTCCCATCGGAAGCTCCATTCAATTCTCTATGGGCCTTACACTATCACCAAGGTTGTGGGTAGAAATGCTTTTATGCTCAACACTTCACCCTTCCTTGGCTTGCACCCAGTGTTCAATGTGGACCTCCTTCGACCATATTTTCCATCATTATTGGACACCTCAGATATCGCAGAACAACTAACACCAACAGAGCTCAACCTTGATTGCATGGAACAAAAATCCACTGATCAGATAGTGGACACATAGGTCAAGGGCACTCATCAGTAGAGGATCCAACTTTATCGGGTTGTCAAGGCAGGGAAGCACCTACACCAAGGAAAGTGGCTCACCTGAGGCCAAATTTAGTAGAAGTTTACTCATCTAATGGGGGCACTCAATGCAATGGATACCATTACTTCCTAATGGGGGAGGACCAATCCAGATGGATATTGGTGGGCACACACCTTTTCCCACTAGCTCCTCTTGACATTTTTAGTTCAGCATGCTCTTCTGTAATTATTTGTAATTATGGGTTCTACACTTATGGGGTTGTATGAATCCCTACACAGCTTCCAGGTGAATATTGGTGACCAACCAACTAATCCATCTAGCTTATTTTGGATGTTTTCATGTCGATACATCTTTCTGTACTTCCAGGGCCGTTTTGGGGCCCTAAACAGTGTTGTTTTGTCTTGCCATGATCAAACAGTAGATGAAGTCAGATTTTGATGGAATAATGTGTATTTCTTGAAAGGACCTTTCCAACGGGCTATCACGTGCCTAAAACAAAGGTCATATGCAAAATTTACGACCCCGGTAAGTTTAGGTACCAACTTACCCATCAGGGCCCACATAACTTTTGGTGTTTCATCTCCTAGGGTTAGGTTTTTGGATGTCTAGGGTTTTTTCATTCATGAGTAATGTTAAAAAGGCCTTTGGAGCTTCATTGTAATGATTATGCTCAGACGAATGTGTGTAGTAGCCACATCTCTCCTTAGAGATAGCTACCACCATTCGAGCAAGTGTTTTCAATTTTGCAGTTTTACGATTTCAATCTATTTTATTTATTCAACATAAGTTATTGTTCACTGGATATACGTTGTTTTTCTGCATATCTTTGTGTTATTGTATTCAATATGGTATGCATTTTGCTCCGCTCATAAATCTAGATCATCAGGTGTTGGCACAGGGGAAAACCTAGGGCTCAACTCTAACAATGCACCAACAAACCCTAACTACTAGCCCTTATGGAAACACCTGTGAAGCATATGAAGTCACACCTGAAGTAGCAGTAGGGGGGTTGCAAAACACATATGTCTACAACAAGAGGAAATGCAATATGATTTCTAAACAACAACACAAAATAGCCCATAGATTCTTAATAGTATTATGCTTAACTTTGCGAAGTAGGTTATATCTTCTTATCTTCAAAAAAAACATAACAATGCAATAACAGTATAAAATATAGTAAATAGAAAAGAATTAATCACATGGAACAACAAGATTTTATGTGGTTCACCCTCTCCCTAGGGCTGTGTTTATTGATTAAATAGATAAAATTATACAGTTCTATATGTGCACTCAGCTCTAGATCCTTCTCTCTCTTCCACTTTATTTCCTATCCCAGTGCACCCAACTACAAAGTCGTTCTTCGCACCCATCTAGAGACCCAAAATGCAATAATTCTCTAAAATATAACACTTTTACATCTCATTATTTTTTCTTAATGAAGTGTGTGCCTTGATCACTCATGAGGATCTTCGAGCATCCAAATCTTGTTATGATATCATCAAAGATGAACCGCGCAGTTGTAGCTGCACTAAAATATTTAACTTCTCTCGATTCGTCCCATCTGGTCAAGTACTCTATGGAAGTGATGATATATCGAGCTCATGTGCACTTTCCTGGTGGGTTGATAGGTCCCACAAAGTCAATATCCCATTTCTCAAATGCCTGTAAAGTTAACTCAGGTGATAAAGTCATCTCATCCCTTCTAGAAGGATTCCCTACTCTTTGACATACATTGCAGGCTTTGTAGTATTCCTTAGCATCCTTATGTAAAGTGGGCCACCAGAGGCCAGCTCTGAGAACCTTCCACGTTGTTGCTTTCCCTACATAGTGTCCTTCTACAATGCCTTCATGTGCTTCTGCAAGAATCAATGGTCTCTCTGACTCCATAACACATCTTCTTAAGATCTCATCTGGTCCCATCTTATATAATTTTCTAGCTATAAGTTGAAAATCTGCAGCGAAGACTACCAACTGTTTATTCTGAATAACTATATACTCGCGAGCTTCCATTCCTGTGGACAGGAACTAGAATATCTTGACGAAGTGATCATCAACTTTCCTGATGGCCGACAACTATGCCTCTGGTAGTGTATCATCCAAACTAGTAGGTTTCTCTCCATGTTCGAACCTGGATAAGTGGTCAGGTCCCTTATTCATTCTTCCTGGCTTGACCACAATTTCAAAGTCATACTCCTAGAATAATAATAGCAATCTACATATTCTTCCCCCCAACAGTGGCTTGTTGACTAAGTACTTTAATGAAGAATGATCAGTAAACATATTAAAATGTCCTCCCAACAAGTAGTGTCTAAACTTCTGCAGCGCATATACCATATCTAAGCCTTCACTTTCAATGGTAGTATAATTCCTTTTAGATGTAGAAATCCTCCTGCTAGCAAAGGATATAGGGTGGTAAATGTCTCTTGCACCTGGCTGTGCTAAAACTGCTCCTAATGTAATGGATGAAGCATCGACATGAACATGGAATTCCTTACTCCAATCTGGAAAAACCAAAATAGGCACAGTGACCATTTTTTGATTTAATGTGTCGAAGCTCTGTTGGCATTCCTCTATCCATTGAAACTTACTATCCTTATTTAATATCTTCTCCATAGGTGTTGTTATCTATGCGCAACCCTTAATAAATTGTATGTAGTATTCAGTGTGTCCCAATGTTGGGCGCAACTGTCTAACCGAAGTAGGAGGAGGTAGATCAACAATGATAGCAATCTTGGAAGGATCTACCAACAACCCCTTCTTACACATAATGTGTCCTAACAGTACTCCGAAAGGTGAAAATAAAATACACTTCTTTAAGTTCAGGGAAATCTGATGTTGCTTTCACTTATCCAACATTAGTCTCAAACATTCAATATGATTTTTCAATAGACTAAAAATGGTTCAGTCATCAAGGTATGCCTCCAAAAAGTTATGTAAAAATTTCTTAAATGCTTTGACCACCACCCTGGAAAATATGGCTGGTGCATTCTTCAAACCAGAAGGCATCACCATGTACTAAAAATAACCCCATTCTATTGCAAATGTAGTCTTATGTCTGTCCTCCTTAGCAATTATGATATGGTGATAGCCTGAAAATCCATCTGTCAATGAATAAACTTCATGTCCTCCTACATTATCTAGAACTTCATCAGTAAGAGGTGTAGGAAATGGATCATGTAAACATGCATCATTCAATTTCCTTAGATCTACACAGATTCTGATTTCTCTTGTCTTCTTATCTTAGACCACCATAAGGCTGATCCATTCAAATTCTTCGACTATTTCTATAATTACTACTTCCAGTATTCTATCTAATTCAGTCTTAACCTTATGCTTGTACTTGGGATTCAGTCTGTAAGGCCTCTTCTTGACAGGCCTTGCATCTACTTTCAAAGGAATCTTCATTTCTCACATGGGCCCTTTAATGCCCTTCATATATGTGAACTTGGTTGGAAACAATTCTTGATACTCATGCAATGGTTCTGTAATCTTGTTAATAGTATAATCATCCCAATAGTCTCCAACATTTGCCAACTTAGGTTCTTTCTTTGTTCCAATATTAACCTTCTTAATTTTAATAGGTTGCCCAATAAAAGGTAATTCAATCCCTGGCCCTTCTATATCTTTGTCCTTCAGTTTATGAAATGTTCACTTTCCTAGGTTCATCATCCTCATCAGCATTGATATTATAACAACCCTGTAACCCCTAAAGAGGCGCAGTCCATTCATCTTCTTCTTGTTCAAGAGAGGGGTTAGGTGCTTCCTCAAATACCTTATGTCTTACAATTTGTAAAGACTAATCTTTTGTGGGGTGCTTAATTTCAAATAGGAACGTAGCTATAAAGTTTTGGGTCATACCATACCAATATGTAGTGACTAAGCGTAGTTCTGCTTGAAGATACTAGTTGATAGGCGTAGTATCTAAGTTGTAATGAACTTAAGTACCCATTATTATCTAGGAATCTTGCTCCAAAATTCTTCATAGCTTCACACATGGTCCTTAGGAAAAATCTGACCTGTGTATCGAACTTTGCAACCTTCATATTGTTCTGAAAAGCACACTGTAAAAAAGGTGCGACACTGTACCCACTCCTCGATGTTATTCTTTTGTAATTCCCACCATCTAGTTGGTGTTGCTTTCAAGAATTCATCTAGTGTCAACAACCTCTGTTGTACTGGTACAATTCCTTCAAACTCAAATAGAAATGTCTCTAAATTATTCAAGCCATCAAATGTAGGAACATTACTTACTTTTGTGCCAATCCAACGAACTTCCTTAGTCAATCTGGCACACCTCCGCAGAGAGAATTCATCCATTATGTTCTACCAATTTTCCAATGCTTCTTCTGAATCTGACGAGCATGCAATTTCACTTCGCCAACTTAGATTTCCATCTGTTGTAGGATTAATATAATCTCATTGTCCTACTGTCAGTTTATAGATGTTCTCTAGCTCATAAGCATGATATTATTCTCTTATAGGTTCTATGTATCTACGACCTTCATTGGGGTCAAGAGGTGCAATGACCCTAAGGCCATCACCTCCAAATGTCATTCTTATCTTTTTTTAGGTCAACAACAGTCAAATTGTCAAAAGCCCAATCAATACCCAACAACGCAGGATATGGACAGCTATCATCAACAATCTCGATCACTTCGAACTCTGCAAATGTCCTCATTATGTCGATGTCCACAGGGACATTCTCTAGTATTCCAAAGGGGCTCACCGCCTACTGATTAGCCATCCTGAGCCTAATAGGAGAGTAAATAAATTTAGTTTTTCCCATCAATGCCCAAGTCTGCTTCATCATAACATTTACTTTTGATCCCAGGTTGAGGACCACATAGTTTATGTTGTAGTCTCCAATCTGAACACTAATGTGAAGTTCCTTGCTTGTCCTCCTTTTTCTAGATACTTGATTCACAGCTCTACTCAGCAAAGGATCTACTCTTCCAATTTCATACTGTCTTATCAGCTGTTGTAGTTCCTGCATAGCTATTTCATATTTAATCAAATCAATACAAGTATACAAGAAGTCCACAAGCTTGATTACCTCTTTTCTTTGTCTACGTAGGGTAGACTGATCAAATGTTGGAGGCATTTCACATTCCCTTACTTCCAGTTGTGCCCAAGATGAAGAAGCTTGTTCACCTACAAATTATCTTCTTGATTCTTCAAAAGTATTCTTTTCTTTCCTTGGATCAAATAATGGTGCCTTCTTTGAAGCTCTTCTGATCCTTTATCCATCTGTAGTATTTCCTAGATTCACCCTATATCCTCCTGTGACAGTGCCTCCTCTAGTAATAACAATGACTCTGGTTTCCTCATCGCGAGGTTCAGTTGATATTAGTTGGACTTGTTGGTTTCCACCTCGTCTTTCCTGAACCTTAGCTAACAATACTGAAAAGTCTTCAATGGCGTGGTCAAATGAATTATAGTAGCTGGAAGTAGTACAAGGGTTCTGACAATCCCTTGCCAAATGACCTGGCTAGGTGCAGTTATAGCAAATAATATGACCTTGACCTTGACCCATGCCTCATCCTCCTCCTCTTCCTCTAAACCCACCATGAGGATTGAATTTTCCTCTTCCTGGGGAATTCAACTGCACATCATTCCCTTCTGGTTGTAATTCTCCTTGAATTCTATATGAATCCCTTGACCTTTCATGCATGAGGTCATAATCCCTACAATCCTTCTCATCATGCCCCACATATTTACAAAATGTATAATAAATATTGGTGGGTGTCTGGACATATTTATGCATATAATAAAATTCACCAGGGTGATGTCTAGTTCTACATACCTCGCACCATGGTAAAGTAGCCTGCTTCAAAGGGTTGGGAGCTCCAGAGGCCAAGTATTCATTAAATAAAGGACAATTCTCTTTGTCATGTCCCTCTTATTTACATCTAATACACCAGATGTCTTCTCTTCTTTCTTTTCCTTTGTCTTTCTTCATGTCTTCAACCTGTAAAGATAAAATAGTTAATTGATTCAAAATATGAATCATATCGGGACTAGATTCTCCTACAGGGTTTGCATCTAGTTTCATGGAAATCTCTAATTCTTCAACATGTGAAGTGACCTTCTGTTGCATCAGAGGAACTCTAATGTGTGGCAAGAGGGCAACGATGAAAAATTAAATGGCTTGCCAAGGTCTTAAACCTCTTATCAAATTCCCCAATAGGTTAAGTCACATTTTTCTTGATTTCCTTCAAATATGTAATGCACTGTGACTCTGACTTAGGCTTCCTGAACTCTGCACTCAACACGGTCTTAATGGCATTCAACGCTTTAGGATGTATAGATCCTGTAACAAACTTCATATACCAGCTCAGCGCACGGACGTCCCTCAAGGTAGTACTAAATTGATCTCTCTTAACAGCTTTGTTGGTGACTTGCTTAATTCTCCATACAGCTTCACATAAGAATCAGTGTTGGTCAGGATCCTCAAATCCATCTCCTCTGAAAATAGGTAACCTCATTTCATCTGCCATAGATTTTCCTTGGTTTCTCGACTAAGTTAGTACTAAACTGCTTGTGACAATACTCTAAGTGCTCTGATTTCTCTGGTTACTCTAGTTATTATGGTTACTTGGTGCTACTAAAACAACAAGAGGTGTAGTAATACTTACATCGACAATAGGCACAGTACCTAAAATTTCTGGTTCTTCTCAGTGAGGTTCTTCAGTCTCTACTTCCTCTTCCCTCTCGAACTCTGAATTCTCTTCGTTTGATCTCTCTTCTTTGTCTCCACTGTAGAAATCTTTGTCTTTTTCTAATGGCCCGTAAATAGGTTCACAAGAGTAATATTTTTGAATGATCTCTCATTGCACGTGTGTCCAGCCTCTATGTCACTGTCGATTTCTGAATTCTTGAACATTAGCTTTAAAATCCAACTAATTATTGTATCTTCAAGATATTCTTCTCATGCAATAGCATCTTAATCTTCAACGTCAAAAAGGGTAGAAACTTTCCTCTAGGTACCTGGAAGAAATACCTCTCCGCTTGACTATATGATTCCAATCTATCAATAGCAAATTCAGTAATGCACCCTCCAATAGTGTTGTCTAACCAAAGATCTATTGTTCTTGACACAACCCTATCAACTTTCTTGACTTCCTTAATTAGCGTTGATGTCCAAACTACAGGCGGTCTAGATATGATTTCAAACTAAGTGTCTGCTAGTCTGGCTAACCACTCGTACAACTCCTGATGAACTCCTGCAAAGAAAATCTCGTGCACGTCAGTAAAAATGTACCTTCCCAACTAGTCTTTTATACTAATGCTAGGGTTCTTGTTCTGAGCTTTGACAAAGTCCCTTCTTGTTCTTATATTCACTTCTGAACTTCTGTCTTCGATGGAAACCACCTTGACATTCCCTCAAGAAGATCCCAGTCATGGCAACAGAACCATTTGTTGGCATAGGGGAAGACCAGGGTTCAACTCTAACAATGCACCAACAAACCCTAACTATTGGCCCTTACGGAAACACCTGCGAAGAAGATGAAGTCTCACCCGAAGGAAATGTGTCTACAACTAGATGAAATGCAAGATGATTTCTAAAAAACAACACAAAATAGCCCAAAGATTATTAACAGTATTATGCTTAACTTTGTGAAGTAGGTTATATATTCTTATCTTCAACAAAAACATAACAGTGCAATAACAGTATAAAATATAGGAAATAGAAAAGCATTAACCACATAGAACAACAATATTTTACGTTGTTCACCCTCTCCCTAGGGCTATGTCCACAAAACTGTGTTTATTGATTAAATAGATGAAACTATACAGTTCTATCTGTGCACTCAGTTGCAGATCCCTCTCTCTCTTCCTCTTTATTTCCTATCCCTACGCACCCAGCTGTAGAGTCATTCTTCACACCCAGTTGAAGACCCAAAATGAAAGAATTCTCTAAAATATAACACTTTTACATCTGAACATCACTATCATCCCATTTTCTCAACTCTTCTAGACCTCTATTTATACATTCCATGACTCCTAGAAAACCATGGACCGAAGCCCGAGTGAAAAAACCCTAGGTGCCAAAACCCTAGGTCCACATAACCTGCATTTTAAAGACTTCACTGACATGTTCCTCCTTCTTCTCCGTGAGGTGCTTGAAATCACACATTAGTGTCTTCTTCCGCTTGTTGAATTTTCCACGATCTATGTTCTTTGCTTCTTTGTCTTCCTTGATCTTCCCTTTCAACGAATTACCTTCCTTTACTTTGTTCCTTCTTTTATGCTTCTTTAACTGCTTCGACCCTTCCTCGATTTGTGTGCCTTACGCGCACTTCATACTTTGTCTTTCTTCTTCCTTAATATTCGCTTTCTTCCTTAATACATGACCAAGGACCAACATCAAGACAACCAGTCCAAGTCACAAACAAAGAAGGGTAATGAGAATATGAAGAAAGACACTAGGAAGTGGTGTGAATTCCATAAAATCCCCTAACATAACATTGATGAATGTTGCTCAAAGAATTTGTTGGTGGTCGAGTTGAAAGCTTCAGATTTAGAGGCAGGTTCCGACTGTGAATCAGATCTAGACAAGGGGAAGTGTATCATTGATGCAGAACCTAGTGTCGATGTCACTACCACCAAGGTCCAATAAAGTGAATAAGAAGAACTAGAGGATGGTAAAATCCTTTTTAACTCACAGATGTGGGTGAAGGGTGATCTGTTACATTTCATTATCGATAACGGAAGTCAAAAGAATATTATCTCAGCATAGTTTCTCAAGCAGTTGAATCTAATGATGACACCACACCCGCATCCCTACACCATTGAGTGGCTCCGCCAAGGAAGATATCTTTGCGTCATCCAATAACGTTGTCTTCCCTACCACATCAATCCCTTCAAGGATGAGGTATTATGTGATATTTCCCCCCTTGAAGTTTGTGATGTTCTTTTAAACCAACCATACCTGTGGAAACCACATGCTCTATATGAGTCTATACCTCGCAGTGTTATTGTTACTTTGGGTAGACAATTGTATAGGATACCAGAGGTAGCTTCGCCTATTGCCATATCTTTGATCTCTGCTAAGCAATGCAGGAAGGTCATTTCCCAAATCGGGAAACTTTTATTCTTTGTGATTCTATCTCAAAGTGAACAAAATCTAACAACCACATCCATGTCTTGTGCACAAGGCCTCTCCATGTAACAGAAGTAGGTGGAAAAGATCATGGAAGAATACAAGGGCATCTTCTCCTCACCTAGAGGGTACCATTGTACTGTCAATTCAAGCATTCAATCGATCTAACCACCTGGTGAACCTCTACCCAATGGGCCATTCTATCGCTTCTCTGTGATGTAAAATCAGGAAATCAAGTGACAGATCCAAGAGTTGCTTCAAAAGGGGCACATCTGACCCAATTCCTCACCCTGGGGAATCCCAATTTTACTCATACAGAAGAAATATGGGACTTGGCAACTTTTCATTTATTACAGGTCCCTAAAAAAAATCATAGTCAGGAGTCGGTACCCAATTCCTTGAATTGACGACCTTCTTGCCTAGCTCAAGGGAGACACTTTTTTCAGTAAGATTGACCTTAATTCTAGCTACCACCAAGTCCCAATGGAACATGATGATATATTGAAGATAGCTTTCAAGTCCAAATAAGGTCTTTTCGAATGGCTAGTCATACCCTTTGGTTTGAAAAATGATCCAACAACTTTCATGAGATTGATGGATGATATAGTGTGGCCTTTCACCAATTCTTTTGTGGTGGTATATCTAGATGATATCCTCATATTCACAAAGAATTGGGCAAAACACTTGCAATGTATTCAACAAGTCCTTCACACTCTATGACAACACAAGATATATGCTAACTTGGAAAAATGCTCCTTCGGCATGCACATGATGCAATACCTAGGCTATATTGTTGATGAGAATGGTGTGCATGTGGATTCAACCAAGATCCAAGTCATTCGTGACTGGGCATCCTTGACCACACTAAATGAGCTTTGAAGTTTCTTAGGACTTCCCAACTTCAATTGTAGATTCTTGTTGGGATTTTCCCATATTGCATGGGCCCTCATCCAAGTGACCAAGGGTAGTGGAAAGGAAAAGTTCATTTGGGGGAAGTCATAATAGCAAGCATTCGATGATTTGAAAATTTGCTTGTGCTCAGCTCCAGTACTCTCCTTACCCAATCTGCATCAACCTTTTGAGATTGAGATCAATGCCTTAGAATATGTCATGGGCGTAGTTCTCACTCAACACAGGAATCCAGTGGCATATCATAGTGAGACACTATCATATGTCGTCCATAAGTACCCCACCTATGAAAAACAAATGTATTCCATAGTACAATCCTTCCAACAATGGAAGCACTACATTCTCGGGGAGGAGACAATAATCCACACTGATAACAAGCCTCTGCAGTTCATGTAGACACAAGGCAAATTGCAAAATGATCGCCATCAAAATTGGTCCACATACTTGGAACAGTTCCATATCAACATCAAATATAAGACAGGTAGTGCCAATCATGTTGTTGACTACCTCAATTGACCTCAAAGTGCAACCTTAACCACGATGCTCCAGTCTTGTGGGCATGAGGCATCTAAGTGACCTCACCTCTACAAGAGTGATATTGACTTCACTACCACTTACTAGATGTTGAGCATAGGTGCGACTATCACTTAATTTCATCTTCAAGACGAAATGTCATTCCATCTAGACCACCTTTGTGTTCCTTCAAGTGACAAGGAAAAAATGATTTGGGAATATCACTACAATCGGATGGCAGGACATTTTGGCATGGAAAATACCTTGGAATTACTACATAAGCATTTCTATTTGCAAACAATATGCTAGGATGTCAGAAAGTATATGAGGTGTTGCATTTCCTGTGTCAGTGCCAAACCAACCACTAAGAAGCAATCCATGCACAATTCTCTACCTACTCCCAACAGGCCATGGGAATCCATCTCAATGGACTACATGTCGGCCTTCCTTCAACCAAGCAAGGAAATGATTGTGTTTTTGCGGTGGTTGATGTGTTTTTGTCCTAACAACCTGCAAGAAAAATATCGCAGTGGAGGCCACTGCCAAGCTCTTGTTCAAATGGGTGTGGGTAAACTTTAGGATACCACAAACCATCATATCATATCAAGATAGTAGTTTCCTAAGTACATTCTGGTCTAGCCTCTAGTCACTTTTGGACACCAAGCCCAATAAATCCACTGCCTTCCACCCCCCCAAACTGATGGCCAGACAAACGTTGTCAACAAAATGATTGTGCATGTCTTGCGCATGTACAACTCCAAACATGTGTGCACATGGGATGATATTCCCCCCTATGTTCAACACAACTACAAGATATCCCTTCATAGCTCGACTGACCATAGTCCCTTTCAGGTGGGGTTGGGATTTCAACCATTGGGTCCCATTGATGTCATGCTACCCCTTGCATCCACATAGGCAAAATCATCCCATGCTCAATATGAGGCCGACAAAGCCACCAATTTTATTGAATGGATTTAGCACATCCAGAAACATGTCCATGATATTTTATAGAAATTGGATGCTAAGTATAAACAATGCCATGATCAACACCGGGTGTCGCACAAGTTTCAGGTAGGAGACAAGGAATGGTTGCATTTGCAGAAAGAGTTCCTTACAGGACCCCATCGGAAGCTTTGTCCACTTTGTTATGGACCTTACACCATCACCAATGTTTTGTGTGACAATGCCTTTGAGCTAAGTATTTCCCCCTTCCTTGGCCTCCACCCAGTGTTCAATGTGGACCTCCTTCAACCCTACTTCCCACCATTATTGGACACATTGGAGATCGCATAACAGTTGAAACTGATAGAGCTCAAACCTGACTGCATGGAACATGAAACCATTGATCAGATCAGGGAAACTCATATTAAGAGCACTCACCAACAAAGGATCCATATTTATCAGGTTGTCAAAGCAGGGCAACTCCTGCACCAAGGAAAGTGGGTCACCCGGGGACAAGTTCAGCAGAAGTTTTGCAATCTAATGCGGGAACTCAATGCAATGGATACCATTACTTCCTAAGGGGGGAGGACCAATCCAGGTTGATATTAGTGGCCATCCACCTATTCCACCGCCTCAAAGAAAAATTTCCATTTTGGCAGTGTCTTTACAGTTTTTCGGGTCCCAAACTTTTGGGGCCATTTTGAGGCCCTAAACAACATTTTTTGGGCTTGACGACTCCTAGCAAGTAGTAAAAGGCAGATGCTAGGATGAAAAAAATATGTAATCCTTAGATATACCTTTTCAACGGTGTATCTAGTGCCCCAAACAGAGATCGTATGAAAAAGTTACTCCCTTGGGAAGTTGACGTATCAACTACCCCCATCGGGGCCCCACAAACCTTTTGGTGTTTCATCTCTCAAGGTTAAGGTTTTGGATGTTTAGGGTTTTCTCATTTATGTTTTATGTTAAAAAGGCCTTTGGATCCTCATTGTACTCATCTTCTTGGGAATGAGGATATCCGTCACATCTCTTCTCAGAGATAAGTTGCCACCCTCCTTGCAAGTTTGTTTCAGTCTACATTTTTATAGTTTCAATGGGTTCTCTTTATTAAGTGAAGTCAATTTTTATTATATCTCTGTTTTTTCTTTGCTATACATATTTATTTCATCTCGTTCCATTTATAAATCCACATCAGATGGCTACGCCTATGAGGGATTTTGAGGTTCATTGGGAGGCCAAGAGAAACAAATCGACTGAGAAGAATGCCCTTCCTCCTGAAGGGTCCCGAACGATTTCAAGCAAGAACTGCACATAACTCACAAAATGAAGCTTAGTGGAGGAGCATATACAACTCATCTTTGAGGTGAGAGGGGAGGCTTTTGAGTTGAAGTTCAAAGTGGACCAATTGGATGCCAATATATCTATGTTTTTGGAATTATGTTCCCATCTCTCGACTCATCAACATGCTTAGAATTAGGATCTCCAGAGCATGGCCATCCCAGATAAGAATATCCCCTTGCCGATAGGTCGTTCCATCAACCCACAGAGAGGTCAGGACAAGACCAAGTCTCAAGCTAGTCATGGTTTTACAAGCATAAGCTTGCAGTCTTAGTTTTTGTTTTGTTTATTTTCCTGTTGCCTATAGTTTGTTTACTTTTTGAGTCTTGTAAAGAACACATGAAATATTTCCCCCCCACAGTGAATGCTCACATTTTTATTTAAGATGAATCTTGGGTTGGTTTCCATTTTTGACGAACCAAACCCCGACAAACTTTGCATGTACTTTCTATAATTATCTGAAAGTGATACAATTTCTAACTTAGGAAAATAAATAAATAACTATATATATCCCATCCAATCTTTAGAGTGCACACTAATAGAACCAATTTGATATAAAACATAGAGTAGATATGAATACAATGGAATATAACTTTTCTCTATTGTCAATACATAATTCAACTAGCTAACCAAGAAACTTTGCGTAAACATACTCTCATCTCCCAGAGGCAGAATTACATCAGCAGGGTCTCTCTTCTTCACATTTGACATCTCCCTCAACATCCTCCACTTGTTCCTGACACTCACTGGACATAACCACTTTGGGGTCACAACAGACTTTAGTGGGATTGATCACATGATCAGCTCGACAAGTTATTGAATGGACCTCCCTATAGGCACGAGACCTTGCTCCACCTCTCCCCACAGGTACATGTCGGTTACTCTCCCTTGATTCTTTTATAAATTTTCAGTTCGATATGCCACTTCCAATTTGAGATCCTCTCTAGGATTTCAAATACCTCAAATTAGACAACCCTCTTTCTCACGGGTCTTCCCCCCACCCCCTGTACAAACTGTGGTACCGCTCCTCCTCCCTCCCACTTCTTCCCCATATCCACCACCCCCTCCTCCCCCCGACCCTTTTTCGTCCACCTCCTCTAACACTACAAAATAACCTACCATCCTCTTCCAACTCAGGAACATAACCATACTCGACCCCACTGCAAAAAACTCAGGCCTTGGCCCTGATCCGGAGATTGGCTTTCCAAAAAAAGGAAGAGGTCGTCCTTCACTACTATCAAAAGCACAATCCAAGGTGCACATTGATACTGCATCAGGTCGTTAGCAGTAAATTTTTGGGGCACTTGGAGCAGTGCACACCCCTAGGAGGGTTACCCCATGAAAATTCTCTCCCTCAACTACAGGGGTCTGGTGATCCCCCACAAGAAATCTTCCCTGAAACGGTTGATAAACACACATCAACTAGACATTGTACTACTACAAGAAACTATGACAGAATCCTCAACCATATCTTCCACACTCTCCTTCCTGCTCCCGGGATGGACATTTTTGGGATTAGACATAGCTGGTAGATCTAGGGGACTAGCTACGAGCTGGCGCATAAATTCAATCAAACTCCTCAATTCTTGGGGACTCAATTCATGTCTAGGAATTGATATCTTTGTGGAAGGACTAATTAAATACTTTAGAATCCTAAATGTATATGGCCCCTATCTAGACAGAATCCCCTTCTGGGAAACACTTTTCAATCTCAAGCTACTGAAGGTCGAAAACCTAATCCTGGGGAGTGACCTCAACTTCTCACTCGGGGAGGTAGAAATATGGGGCCCCTCAGCATGCCCAGACCAACTCACTACCAAGATCACTCATCTTCTGTTGACCAGTAGGCTTATGGATATCACACCTATAAAAATTCTTGCAACCTGAAGGAATATGTGCACAAGGGAAGAAAGAGTGGCAAAACGAATTGATCTCTTCCTTGTAGCCGAAGCACTAATGGAGGAAGCATTCCAAGTTAGGAAATAAATTGGTTTAGGAGGAATTTCATATCACTACCCATTTTGTCTCTTCCTAGAGCATGGAACAAGAAATCCCCCTTCCCCCTTTAAATTTAACGCAACCTAGCTTGTAGACGAGAGCTTCCGAGAACTAGTCCAAACACATTGGAGACTATATGACTCCAACGTTGGAACCCCAGTGGGAGTCCACTTTGTTGAAAACCTCAAAACAATCAAGTAATTAACTATACTCTGGGCAAAAGAAAAAAGACAGAGGGAGAAAACTGAACTCCGATCCACATAATAACAAAGAGAATCCATCTACCAGGAAGCAGACGGAGGCTTTCTTATGGACTCTACTAAGGATGGTTAAAAATTAATAGAATCACGACGCAAACAACTCCTAGACGATCAGAAAGCAACTTGGAGACTAAAAAGAAGGGTGATATGGCTTGAACAAGGAGACGAAAACATAAAATTATTCCATTCCCACGCAAAGGGACACAAAGCTACAAACACCATTTGGGATATGAAGGACCCGGAAGGAAGAACAATTTCTACTTTCCCAGGGCCGACAGAATTGGATAAAAATCATTTCAAAACCCTATACAAAGAAGATCGGAGGGAAAACATTTCTGATATAGTCAGACTGGCACTCTACTACCCCAACTTCGTAAATGAACAAAACAACAGAGACCTCTAAACAAAAGTCAGCGAAGTCAAACTAGAGGAAACTCTTTGCAGCTTCCAAAAAGAAAAAATCCTGGGACCTGATGGATGGCTGATAGAATTTAATCTAGGGTTTTATGAACTATTTGGAGCAGACCTTCTCCAAGTAGTGGAAGAAACAAGAAATAATGGATTAATACATCCACCCTTTAACACAACCTTCTTGGCCTTAATCCCCAAAAAGGATGAACCCTCATCCTTTGAGGACTTCAGACCGATTTCACTCTGCAACTGCATTTACAAAATCGTTGCAAAAATCATCTCCAGAAGTCTCAAACCTATCCTCTCAGAAGTGATCTCAAAATAACAATTTGGGTTCCTGAACGGACGACAGATACATGAAGCTATCGGATTAGCACAAGAAGGTCTACACAGTTTGAAATCTCTTCGGTCTAAAGGAGTAGTAATAAAAATTGACCTACCAAAGGCCTTTGACAAAGTAAGCTGGTTCTTTATCATACTACTACTCACACACTTAGGGTTTGAGGTACCCTTCATCAGCTGGATAATGTCTTGTATCTCCTCAGTAACGTTTTGCGGTCCTGATCAACGGAGAAACCTCCCCTTTCTTCACCTCTGAGAGAGGACTAAGACAAGGTTTCCCCCTCTCCCCCCTATTATTTCTCCTAGTAGCAGAAGGATTAAGTAGTGCCTTGATATCAGCCACCAACTCAGGAGACTTCAAAGGTATAAAAATTTCTACAGATTTCAAAATCACACATTTACTCTTCGTAGATGATGTCCTAATTTTCTGCAACGGTAGACCAAGAGATGCAGAGACCCTAGCAGCAATTCTCCAGATCTTCAAGGATGAAACATGGATGAATATAAAATCTCAAAAGTTCACCTTGACCCTCGTTCAGATTGATGAAATTACAACAGCTTACTACAAAACACTTTTCCCCTTCCCCCTACAGGAAATCCAACAAGTGATCAAATATCTTGGCTTCTAGCTCAAAGAAAACAACTACCACAAAAGGGACAAGAGCTGTCTACTGTCCAAGTTAGAAAAATGACTTTCTCTCTGGATTTTTCGCTAGCTCTCAAGAGTAGGAAGATTGATCCTCATGAAAGCGGTACTAGAAGCCATTCCAGTATACTGGATGTCCCTATCCTGGATCCCCAAAGGTATATTAGAAAAAATTCGAAGACTCTACTTCAAATTTATCTGGTTAGGAACAAAGGACCAATACACTATACCTTGGGAAAAATGGGAACTATTAGCTAGACCTAAAGCACTAGGGGGCTGAAAAATATCTTCACTTTTGAAAAAGCCTTAGTGGTCAAATCTAGCTGAAGACTAATCACCACCAACAGCTTATGGACACAAGTCATCACCCACAAAAACATAAATCCAGGATCGCTAGAAGAATTGATCCTTCGGGCAAACAAAACATCTCCAAACTTCTCCATTATATGGAAAGAAACCATCAAGCCCTTTCATGTAATCGGGGATGGGCTAGCCTATAAAATTGGTAAGGGGGACAAATTACGACTAGGCTCTGATCCTTGGCCAGGCAGTGGACTTGCCCACTCTCTTTCACAGGATCTACAAGATCACCTACATGCATAGGGGCTCTACAAACTAAATCAAATTGAAAACCCAGGCTCCACAAACATCTAGCACCAAGGATGGTATTGTGCAGAGACCCTTGGGATGCAAGGAGACTTAAAAATCGAATGGGGAAACTACTTGCTTTCAATTCAGAGGGAAAACATAAGACTCCTGGACTATGAAGATGAATTGGTCTGGAAGAAAGCTTCACACTGTGTGTACACATCGAAACTAAGATACACAATCCTCAGTATTGACCTTCTACAAGAGGAACCACTCTAGTGGTGGAAAGGGTTATGGAAACTAAAAGCCCCCCTAAAATCAAATCTCTTCATGTGGACAACATTATCAAACAAAGTACTAACTTGGGACAAAATGCGGAAATGCCATATCGAAGGATCAAGATGGTGTTCATTATGTAAAGGGGACTCTGAAACTATTTATCACATTCTCATCACCTACCCTTTCACCAAAAAAGTATGGAGGGAAGCATCTCTCACCCTACAAAAAAGTTGTACCTGGAATGGAAAAACACTAGATTCCACCTGGAAATCATGGCTTCTTGAAGCCTCCCAAAAATCTCTAAAATCCCTACCCCTATTAATAAATTGGGGAATCTGGATAGCTTGGAATAGATCAATCTTCCAGGAAAAATCTACGGCACCAGAATTTGTTGCAGCCCAAAGCCTCTCCATTTTAGAACACTTCCCCCGGGGAAAGACTACACCCAAAACCCAAATCCCTCATCCCCCAACCATAGACCACTCCACAGCTTGGGCTTTCTTCGATGGGGACTCACAAAAATCTCATTGTGTGGGGTGGGGAATACACCTCCATCTTATAGACACTCACTCTATCAAGATAAAATTGGGACTAGGGAAAGGCACCAACAACTATGCAGAACTGATGACACTCCTTCTACTTCTTAAATTAGAAAAAGAACATGATTTGAATTCTATACAAATCTTCGGGGACTCTATGATTGTAATAAAATGGGCACAAAAAACACAACACTTCCACAATATTTACTTGCAGTCCTTATTAAGAGAGACTCATAATATGTTGAATACATTTGACTCCTCCTCTATTCAACATGTCTACATGAGCAGGAATGCCATAACAGACTCGTTGTCCAAAGAAGGGATCAACTTAAATTTTGGTCAATGGCACTTCACAGAATCAGAAGAAGATACAATGCAGGCTTGCTACCACAAACCTTTCATCGAAGATCAAACACACTCTACGACACATTAAAACTGGAATATTTTTTGACACATAAACAGTAACAGATTTTCAAACCCACTTTTTTGGGAAAGCTCAATATATTGTAATATTCAATACTACTCTACAAGCACTGAACAACTTTGGAAAGTCATCGGAATACCAGCAACATGATCCACACAAATATTAGCAGATCAAACTTCTTCTAGTGCAAACCATCACACTTTCTTTATGCTCACAAATGTGAAAATATAGCACCTACAAAATGTAATTTTGTCTCTCCGAATGAATAAAATTACGTTTTTTTCCGAGGAAAAAAAAATTGAGAATGTATATCCATTAATAAAATTTATGATATTAGGCCCGGATGGGGTGACACGTCGAGAGGGGGGTATAGGTGGACGCGCACTTGACCCCGGCATAAATGCCGAAGGCCGCCACCCACGAGCATACATTAACGATGGATGATGGCCTTCGCTGCAGGACGGAGGGACCTTTCCCTCGCACGGTCATTTATGCCATAGGCATTCCCGGGATGGCGAAGGTTAATTGTGACAAGATGACTTCGGTTCTGGATTATTCGGCTTTCAATTTTCCTGGGAAGAGAGGGACTTTCCCGACCTCGGCTCTGTATATTGTTTGGACACATTGGTGTGGTCCAGCCTCCACCGTGCCTTGGCTCGGTTCACCCTCTTTGTATTTCTCTCTAACTCTAGCGGGACAGAGCTCGCATACCCGAGCCTCGCACCTGCATTTTCTCTCACCCTTGCTCATCCACCTCCACCTGCTTTTGCTCTGTTCCATCGCCATGGTTTGCATTAGAGGTCGTCCTTGCCGGGGAGTGGCCTGGGAGGCAAAGAAAGCGCATAAGCGGCGAAGGGAGAAGCTGGAGCGCGCCCTGACTCTTGTGAATTCAATTCTCAGGAAGGAGGCCAGAGCGAAGAAATTGGCACGGCTTGCCATCATCACCGAGCCCGGAGTTGAGTCCAGTCGAGTCGTCCCGGAGAATATGCCGGGGGCCATACAGGAAGCTGGTTTCATGGAGGAGTTTCCCCCCTGTATAGTGGAGGAAGAACCGGTACCGGCGGACCAGCTGATTATAGAAGAAACCTGCGTGAAAACTCATCGGATGGAAAGTAGACCCACTCCGACTCTGGTTGACTACACCCCTGGTTGTATTGTCGAGGAGATACCTTGGCCTGGTGATGACCAGTGCAACTACCAAAACACTCAGGGGGACAACGCAGGCACGAAGGGAGTGGCAGCATGCACGGGTCTCTCATCCGAGAGGAGCACCTAGCACTGATATTCGACCTCCGTGGACACCTGGATGATCTGGAGCATCGGGCCCTCATCATGGGCCAGCGCATGGACATGTTCCTAGACGCCTTTTCCAACGTGCCAGCAAAGAGAAAATGCCCCCTCTGTGCACAAGCTTTCGTCTTGACCGGGACCACGTGGCAGGATGGCAAGGATGACCAGTCACCAGGCATCTAGGTTCTTCATGTTTTCTTGGCTCTTATTTTTACTATGTTGTTGTTCTATGTACTTAGTCCATAGACATCTGTCCTGGTTTCCTCCAGGCAGGACAGATGTCAAACAGCTTTTATGTTTTATAATGCTATTTGCTACTTGCCCTCTTTACATGTTGGTTTCCGATAATCGGCAGCATTTTGGGTAACACCAGACCTACTTTGATGCATACTCTGTAATAGTTTTGTCTATCTAATATAGCAGGATCCACCCCCTTTTTTATTTAAAAAAAAAATAATAAAATTTATGATATTGAGAATGTATATCCGTTAATAAAATTTATGATATTGAGAATGTATATCCGTTAATAAAATGTATATCATGTTTTATTTTATAATATAGAATATTAAAAAAACATAAATAAAATCGAATAATATAAATTCATTTTAATTTAAATTTTTTATTAACAAATAAGTTTGCACATATATTTTATCTTTCTATATATTAAAATAATTTAAAAGTAAAGCTGCATTTTTTTATTATGTAATATAATAATATTAGAATATTTAAGTATGTATATCTATTAAGAAAAGGTATGCAATGGCTTATTTTGTAATTTAGAATATTTATTTTAATTTTAATTTTTTTATAATTTAGAATATTTATTTTAATTTTAAATTTTCCAGGAACAAATAAATTTACACATAGACATTTAATCCTTCTAAATACTAAAATAATTTAAAAGAAGCAATTTAAAAGTTAAGATGCATTTTTGCTTATGTAATATAATAATGTTGAATAATTATAATGGTAAGTGACTTGTAAAACATCCGAGAGATAAGTTTAGATATAAATCGAGTATGTTACTTATCTAACAGGTAAGTCATTATCAATGACAAAGCAGAAGCATATGCTCTGTATATGGTCATAGAATTGGTAAAGAAGAGACAAATTAATGCTCTCAATATAGTCAGTGACTCTAAAAATACAAATCGTTTTTTTTATCAAGGCCTCCTCTCCGAAAGATACAAGTCTAAAAAATTTAGTGGATCGCATTAAAAAACCTGTGTGGTTTTCAATCACAATTCTATCATATCCTCTGACATAATAACATTGCAGCGGACACCTTAGCAAATAAGGCCATTAGGACTGCCCCTGGTCATATGGAGGTGAATGGAGAGGTGATTGTGGTCCCCCCCGGTAAAAATGCTTGCGTCCAAGTGTTATAAGACCATGGTAAGCTTCCTCGACCGCATGGAAGGGACAGGTCCATTATTCATCCCGATCATTTTCCCGTGCTCTGTCATTCGAAGTAAAGGTCGATATCAGTGAGCTCGTGGATGGATCACTCATAGGAGGAATTCTGTACAGTGGGGGCTCTAGTTCACTCCTATTATAATGTCTCTGAAGCAGGGGAGATGTATGATGATTATGGAGGAAGGTGGCAAGGATGGAAAAGTACTTATCTACAACCTAATTTAGGAAGGTATCATCAGGAGTACCTGGGAGATGCATGGTCATCTTGTGAAGGATAATTCGGGCATTTATACACAAGTACGTCGCACTAGAAGAAATGTGAGTCTAAATGAGAATAAGGTTTACTAAGTCATTATGAAAAATTGGATATGTAGTATGTATTGAAATTGCCTAGGTTGCTCGTCGCATGGTCAAACTGGGCCATTAAACAATCCTGGGGAGTATTCAACAATATTGGGTTATGAGTTAGCAATTGGTGGCCCTAATTTGGTGAGTCACTCTGGAGAAGTTAATCCAGGCTCTAGAAGGAATTCTGTAGAAATTCCTATGCGTTCGATCAAGGTATTGAAGCAACAGATTTTCAGTGTTCAATTTCTTCCTTAGCAAATTCTGTTGGACAAAGAAACTATTATGGATAAAAAGGATTGGATAGAAAACGTGGATGAGGAAATGGAGGCTAGCAATGAGGAAAGGAAAATATTGGCTCTTAGAGTAAATTCTCTTAGTTCTACAACAATAGTCACTCTCAATACTCTTATTCATCATCGTGTTCTCATTGGCCAACTTCAGGATGAAGTAGAGTTCTTGCGTCGTCAGTTAGTTTCACTCCAAAGACAAATAGCACAAAGGAATGAGGAACCTGGTAATTCAAGTTCAGTTGTAGGACAAGCAAGAGGAGAAGCAACTTAAGTGGGAATTTTGTCGGATCTGAATGCACCTATGGAAGTCACTAAGGAACAAGAACAACTAGAGAATGATTTTGTTACCCTGGTAGAGGTAGTAGCTTTATGCCTTGGATACTCAAATTGGTAGTATCACCTTGTAAACTGGGCTTCTTTTATTAGTCCTATGCTGGTATCTATGCTTCCCTTGCTCGTTGTAATACACTTTCTATCGCTTTGTTACCTTTTCTTATTATACCCTTGCTTCTTTCTATGCTACTTGTGCTCCTCATGGGGATGCCTGGCAATGACACTGCTGATCCTACTACTCTTTTGGTGGTTCAGACAATAATACTTAATGTATGTTTTGTCTAACAGTTTGTATAATTGATATTTTTTGTCAAATATATATAGCTAAGAATAACAACAATAGTAAAATATGAACAAGTAATAGCTGGAAGATAAACAACTAGTTGATGCAAACTGCTTTGTTAGAGTTGGAATTGTGTTTTTTTGAACTCTCTTTTTTGTATTCTATGGTCTAGACCACACCTTATATATATATATCTACCAATTCTTATGATTTTTTTTTAAGAATAAACAAATTTAATTAATACTTTAGAAAGAAGATGTGATAAAACATTTAGAAAAAAAATGTGATAAAATAAGAAGGAGTGTCTAAGGTGTATGGAAAAACTTGAAGTTAAGTATGTCAAGATATAATTTAAGAAAGAGGTAGAGAAATCTAGAAAAATGGAAATATATTAAAATTAAATTGATTAAAGATATATGAAAAATTACAAGAGTGATCTCTTAACACATGAAATTGAAAAAAATAAATAAAATAATACAAAGTAATCAATTTATAATATATTAAAATTAAATTGATTAAAGATATATGAAAAATTACAAGAGTGATCTCTTAACACATGAAATTGAAAAAAATAAATAAAATAATACAAAGTAATCAATTTATACTTTGAGCATAATAATAATACCTAGCATCGCCCGCAGGGGTGTAGACCGATTGGCAAGTGCCATGTAAATGGAAGGAACTATGTAAAATGAGGTCTCAAGGTCGATTCTCACCCCGATTTACTCGGAGGGCGTGCTTGCGGG
>JZKD02S1718680.1:817105-837587 GCA_000966675.3 Picea glauca
AATTTAAGAAAAATATATTTTTTTATTATTAAAAAAAATATATATATTGATTTCCTATATTACACATTGGATATAGCAATAAATATAAAATCAACAATAAACTAATACATAATCAAAAGGCAACTCATTACTATAATCCCAAGTCTTTAGAAGGGACTAATAATGAAATAATAAGATACTCTTCCCAATTGAATAAAATATCTAATGGAAAAGTCAATACACTTTATTCATAATGGAATCTCAAAATATGAAGATGTTTAAATAATAAAAAATATTAGTAAAATCTTAATGTCCTATAGTTTATCATATTTTTTACAATTCCATTTTATCATAATGGTTTATGGTTCTATTAGTGGAAATCATTGAGTGCCTCTTAATGTGTCAAATGTGTATTTACCCTGGTATTTCATATAAAACATTTGGCTAGTGGAACTTTTTAATTTTACTAAAATTGTTTAATATTATACATAATATATATATATATATATATATATATATATATATATAATTTTAATTTTTTAATATAAAAAAATATCATCATACTTAAAACTAAGAATATATATTTTTTTATAAAAAAAATCATAAATTATTATTATTATTATTAAACATTTAACTAAAATTATTAACATAATTTTATCAAATTAAATATTAATAAAAAATAAAATTTAAATCCAAAATCTTATTTAAAAAAAAATTAACTAAATTTACAAACTCAAAGATTTTGTTCTCCATTATACCATTAATGTTCCTTATCATACTCATGATTTAACAAGATATCATATCCCTTTTAATAATGTTGTATGCATTAATTCCTCAACTTTCATACTTTTGCATTAACATTATGGAATAAATCCCCTTATAAAAGTATAAAGCAATATATTGAAAAAAGTTAAGGTTCTTTAGTCCGATAATGGAAAAAAGTTAAGGATCTTTAGTTAAAATTTTCCCTTTTCTTTCCTCATCGACGATGTTTAATAAAAATATAAAAATGAATTAAATCATAATAATATATATATAAAATAATAATAAGAAATTGAAAGGTGATTACGATATTTAATAAAAATATAAAAAAAAAAATTAAATCATAATAATATTATAAAAAATAATAATAAATTGAAAGGTGATTTAATTTATATTAATTTAGTTATAATATTTTATAAATAATTATAGAAAAAAGTTAAGGTTTCTTAGTTAAAATTTTAATTTTCTTTTTTTTAATTTTTTTTTCTTTCCACATTGAGGATGTTTAATAAAAATATAATAAATTTTTAAATTATAATTTAATAAAAAAAAAATAGTAATAAATTGAAAGGTGATCTAACTTAAATCAATTTTTAAATTATATTAATGAGTAATAAATTGAAAGGTGATTTAACTTATATTAATTTAGTTGTAATACTTTTTAAATAATTATGGAAAAAAGTCAAGGCTCTTTAGTTAAAAAAAAAATTCTTTCCACATTGAGGATGCTTAATAAAAAAATATAATAAAATTTTAAATTATAATTTAATAATATATAAAAAAAAAAATTAGTAATAAATTGAAAAATGATTTAACATATATATTTAGTTGTAATAATTTTTAAATAATTATGAATAAAATTTAAATAAAAAAACCTTTACAATAAAAGTATTTAACCAAAAAAATAACACATAAAAAAGATTCTAAGATCACAGTTAGTACATAATATACCTACATCATTTCTATCATTAAAGTTGTTTATATTAAATAATTTATTACATTTAATATACCTACTTTTTTCGCCCCGATGTGCTTCTGATGACGTCATGCGTCCACGCATGAAACCACGGTAGTTTCCCTCACCCGCCTTCGAAAAATTATCTCTCACGCTATTTCACTGCATGATATGGGTCTTGGCCGTTGATCTGGGTCGCTTCAAGATCTACGGTCTACCGAGTCCTACCTTTCGCACTTCCACTATATATTTCCATATACCGCCATAAGTGACCTTATCCTCCACATTATCATGCTTCAATAGCAATGTAGCTCTTCATATAATTTTTTAGACTTGGATCCTATCTGAAAATTGTTAGGGTGATAACACTACCCACTAAAGGGGTTAAGTAGGTTAGGTCCCTAACACTAGCCAAGTGAACCAGAAGAACTAGAGGAAGGTGAACACCTCTTTCACTCACAAATGTCGGTAAAGGAGGCTCCGCTTCATTTCATTGTCGATAGAGGAAGTCAGAAGAACATGATCTCAGTAGAGGTCATCAAGCGGTTGGACCTGCTGACGACACTGCACCCGCAACCCTACACCATCAACTAGATTCACCAAGGAAGAGATCTCCATGTCAGCCAACAATGTCGTCTTCCCTATGGAATAAATCCCTTCAAAGATGAGGTATTGTGTGATATTTCTCCCCTTGAAGTTTGTGATGTTCTTTTAGGACAACCATATTTGTGGAAGCAACATGTTGTTTATGATTCTAGACCCCGCAGTGTTATTATAACTTCGAGTAGACAATTGTATAGGATACCAAACGTAGTGTCGCATACCGCTATTTCTTTAATCTTTGATAAGTAATGCAGTAAGGTCATTTCACAAGCTGGGAAGTTCGTCTTCTTTGTGATCCATGCTCATAGAAAGTAGAAGGTCGTCGCCACATTTGTGGCCTCTACATAGAGCCTCTCTTTGCAATGAAAGTAAGTTGATGGGATCGTGGAAGAGTACAGAGACATATTCTCCTCACCCACCAAGGTACCGATGCACTGCCAAGTCAAGCATCCAATTGATCTAACCCCTGTTGCACCTCTACCTAGTGGACCAGTCTATCATCGCTCGCTAATGGAAAATGATGAAATCAGTGTCAGATCCAAGAGATGCTTCAAAAGGGGCACATAAGACCCAACTCCTCCCCTTGCAAAAGCCCAATTGTACTAGTGCAGAAGAAAGACGGGACCTGGAGATTCTGCATTGAATACATAGTATTAAATAAAATCACAGTCAGGAACCGGTACCCAATTCACCAAATTGATGACCTTCTTGACCAACTCAAGGGGAAAAGTTCTTCAATAAGATTAATCTAAATTTTGGCTACCACCAGTTTCCCATCGAGCAACCGATGTATGGAAGATAGATTTCAAATCTAAAGAAGGACTCTTTGAATGGCTCGTCATGCCCTTTGTCTTAACAAATGCACCAACCACTTTCACGAGGTTGATGGATCATGTATTGAGACCCTTCACCAACTCTTTTGTGGTGGTATATTTGGATGACATCCTCATCTTCAACAGAAATTGGTAGGATCACATGAAACATATTCAACGAGTTTTGAGCACTCTGCAACATCACAAGTTGTATGCCAACTTGGAAAAATGCTCCTTTGACATGAACACTAACCAGCCTCGACCACACTAACCGAGCTTCAGATATTCTTGGGGCTTGCCAACTTCTACTAATGGTTCATGTTCGAATTCTCCCATATTGCACCTCGGCCAAGTGACCAAGGGCGGTGGTAGGGAAAATTTCATGTGGGGGAAGGCACACCAACACACATTTGATGATCTAAAGCATCACTTGTGCTCAGATCCATTACTCTATTTACCTGATCTGCAACAACCATTCAATATTGAGACTGATGCATCCGACTATGTTGTAGGTGCAATTCTCACTTGACATGGTCATCTGGTAGCATACCATAGTGAGACACTCTCAAATAATGTCCAAAAATACCCCATCTATGAGAAGTAAATGTATTTTATTGTACAATCTTGTCGTCAATGGAAACATTACATTTTGGGAAAGGATACAATCATCCACATTAATCACAAGCCTCTATAGTTCATACAAGCATAGGGTAAGTTGCAGAATGACCACCATCATAAGTGGTCCACCTAAATGAAACAGTTCCATCTCAACATCAAGTATAAGACATGCAACACAAATCGTGTCATTGACTGCCTTAGTCGACCTCCCATGGCTTCACTCACCACCATGCTCTATTCCTATGGGCATGAGGCATCTGAGTGGCCCCAAATTTATCAGCAAGATCCAGACTTTGCCACCACCAATCATCTCTTGGGTACAAGCCTGAATGTCACCTATTTTAAAATTCAACACAAACTTCTATGCTATCTAGGTCATCTCTGTGTTCCTGCAAGAGAGCGTGCAAAGATGATTTGGGAGGTTCACTACAGTCATATGGCAAGACATTTTGGCATGGAGAAAACTATGGTAGTTCTACAAAAACATTTTTATTGGACAAAACTTCGACACGGCGTTAGCAAGTATATCATATCTTGCACCACTTGTGCCATTTCCAAGCCAACCATCAAGAAGAAAGGATTATACACCTATCTTAATACTCCTGAGAGGCCTTGGGAATCCATCTCGATGGATTACATGTATGCCCTTCCATCCACCAAGCAAGGCAATGATTGTGTATTTTTGGTGGTTGATCAATTTTTGAAGATGTCCATTCTCACAGCCTAGAAGAAGAGCATCACAATGAGAGATACTACCAGGATTTTATTTGAATGAGTGTGGCTCCATTTTGGGATACCACAGACCATCATATCTGATCAGGACAATGGGTTCCTCAACACATTTTGGTCGAGTCTATGGTCATTGTTGGACACCAAGCTCACTAAATCCACTACCTTCCACCCTCAAATCGATGGCTAAACAAAGGTCATCAATCGGATGATTGTGCACATCCTGCACATGTATAACTCTAAGCACATGTGTACATGGGATGAGAGTCTTCCCTATGTTCAACACAACTACAAAATGGTTCTCCATAGCTCCACCGAACATATACCCTTTCAGGTGGGGATGGGATTCCAACCCTTGGGTCCCATTGATATTGCACTACCTCTTTCAACAACATAGAAAAATTCTTCCCATGTTCAGTCTAAGGCCAAAAAATCCACCAGATTCATTGAGTGGACTCAACACATCCACCAACAGGTCCATGAGATTTTGCAGAAAGCCAATGCTAAGTACAAGCAATGCCATGATCAACACCGGGTACCGCACAAGTTTAAGGCGGGAGACAAGTTCAGGTTACATTTTCAAAAATATCACCTTACATGGTCCCATCGGAATCTCCATCCAATTCTCTATGGGCCTTACACTATCACCAAGGTTGTGGGTAGAAATGATTTTGAGCTCAACACTCCATCCTTCCTTGGATTGCACCCAATGTTCAATGTGGACCTCCTTTGACCATATTTTCCATCATTATTGGACACCTCAGATATCGCAGAACAACTGGCACCAACAGAGCTCAACCCTGACTGCATGGAACAAAAATCCACTGATCAGATAGTGGACACATAAGTCAAGGGCACTCGTCAGTAGAGGATCCAACTTTATCGGGTTGTTAAGGCAGGGAAGAACCTACACCAAGGAAAGTGGCTCACCTGAGGCCAAATTTAGTAGAATTTTACTCACCTGATGGGGGCACTCAATGCAATGGAGACCATTACTTCCTAAGGGGGGAGGACCGATCCAGCTGGATATTGGCGGGCACCCACCCGTTCCAACTGGCTCCTCTTGACAGTTTTAGTTTAGCATGCTCTTCTGTAATTATTTGTAATTGTGGGTTCTACACTTCTGGGGTTGTATGAATCCCTACACAACTTCGAGGTGAATATTGGTGACCAACCAACTAATCCAACTGGCTTATTTTGGATGTTTTCATGTTGGTACATCTTTTTGTACTTCCAGGGCCGTTTTGGGGCCCTAAACAGTGTTGTTTTGTCTTGCCACAGTCAAACAATAGACGAAGTCAGAGTTTGATGGAATAATGTGTATTTCTTGAAAAGATCTTTCCAACAGGCTATCACGTGCCTAAAACAAAGTTCATATGCAAAAGTTACAACCCCGGTAAGTTTAGGTACCAACTTATCCATCAGGGCCCACATAACTTTTGGTGTTTCATCTCCTAGGGTTAGGTTTTTGGATGTCTAGGGTTTTGGCATTCATGAGTAATGTTAAAAAGGCCTCTGGAGCTTCATTCCGCTTAAAAATTTGGATCATCAGGTGTTGGCACAGGGGCATACCTAGGGTTCAAATCTAACAACGCACCAACAAACCCTAACTACTATCCCTTACGATAACACCTGCGAAGCATATGAAGTCACACCTGAAGTAGCAATAGGGGGGTTGGAAAAAACATATGTCTACAACAAGAGGAAATGCAAGATGATTTCTAAACAACAACACAAAATAGCCCAGAGATTCTTAACAGTATTATGCTTAACTTTGTGAAGTAGGTTATATCTTCTTATCTTCAACAGAAACATAACAATGCAATAACAGTATAAAATATAGTAAATAGCAAAGCATTAACCACATGGAACAACAATATTTTATGTGGTTCACCCTCTCCCTAGGGATACGTCCACAGAACTGTGTTTATTGATTAAATAGATAAAACTATATAGTTCTATATGCGCACTCAGCTCTAGATCCTTCTCTCTCTTCCTCCTTATTTCCTATCCCTGCACACCCATCTGCACAGTCATTCTTCGTGCCCAGCTAGAGACCTAAAATGCAAGAATGCTCTAAAATATAACACTTTTACATCTCAACATTACTCTCACCCCATTTTCTCAACTCTTCTAGACCTCTATTTATACATTCCATGACTCTTAGAAAAACATGGACCGAAGCCTAGGTTCCAAAACCCTAGGTCCACATAACCCATATTTTAAGGAATTCACTGACCTATTCCTCTTCTTCTCCACGAGGTGCTTCAACGAACCCATTAGTGTCTTCTTCTGCTTGTTGACTTGTCCATGATCTATCTTCTTTGCTACTTTTTCTTCCTTTATCTTCTCTTTCAACGACTTACTTTCCTTTACTTTGTTGCTTATTTTATGATTCTTTAAGCACTTCGACCCTTCCTCGGTTTGTGTGCCTTTCACGCACTTCATAATTTGTCTTTCTTCTTCTTTAATATTCACTTTCTTCCTTAATACATGACCAAGGGCCAACATGCCCCCAACCCTCACATGTGACTCATCCCGAGTCACTACAGGGTTGAGCCTTCTTTATTACTTCGATTGCGGGTTGCGCAAAGCATAATGTTCTTTCTTCTTTATCCCTCCCTATCATGTGTAGATTGTCTTTTATGTGTCTAGTATCCAAATTTCAACTGCACCCGGTACCTAGACCCTTCTTCTTTTGCTTTTACTGAGAGCTGTGAGGCAGTTGGTTGTCACAATACAGCTTCAATCAGCTCCCATTTACTAAACCATCCTTCCATTCTCCATTAAGAGTCTTCAACTACGCAGCTCCACCTTCTGTAACATAGACAACCTCGAATGGCCCTAGACAATGTGTCCTGAACTTTCCTATATGCTTCATGAACTTGTTGTCATATAAAAGTACCAAATCTCCTTGTTTAAATGCTTTCTTCTTGATATGTCTGTCATGGTAAGCCTTTTCTCATTCTTTTTGTACCTTCTAATGAAATCCTGCAAAGAACCTGTCTTCCTCTAGTTCCATCAACTGCACGAGCCTGTCTTGAACATCGCCAATGTCATCCATACCTGTAAATGTTGCATTCTTAAACTAGGAACCAAATATTCCATAGGTACCACTGCTTCCAGGCCATAAACTAACTTGAAGTCAGTCTGCGTTGTTAACTTTTTGCAAGTAGTTCGATAAGCCCATAACACTGTTGGAATTCTTAAATCCCAATCATCTCTATTAACACTACAAATCTTAGTCAGCGCTGTCTCCAAATCTTATTGAAAGATTCGACTATACCATTCTCATGTGGGTGATATGGTGTGCTCTTTTGATGATGAACTTCAAACTTCTGATTCAAGGATTCAATAGTTTTGTTAATGAAGTGTGTGCCTTGATCACTCATGAGGATCTTCGGGCATCCAAATATTGTTATGATATCATCAAAGATGAACCACACAGTTGTAGTTGCACTACAGTCTTTAACTTCTCTCAATTCTGCCCATCTGGTCAAGTACTCTATAGAAGTGATGATATATCGAGCTCATGTGCGCTTTCCTGGTGGGTTGATAGGTCCCACAATGTCAATATCCCATTTCTCAAATTTCAGTAAAGTTAACTGAGGTGATAAAGTCATCTCATCCCTTCTAGAAGGCTTCCCTACTCTTTGACATGCATCGCAAGCTCTATAGTATTCCTTAGCATCCTTATGTAAACTAGGCCACCAAAGGCTAGCTCTGAGAACCTTCCACGTTGTTTCTTTCCCTACATAGTGTCCTCCTGTGATGCCTTCATGTTCTTCTGCAAGAATCGATGGTATTTCTAACTCCATAACACATCTTCTTAAGATCTCCTATTGTCCAATCTTATATAATTTTCCAGCTATAAGTTGAAAATTTGCAGCGTGGACTACCAACTGTTTCTTCTGACTAACTGTATACTCACGAGGTTTCATTCTTGTGGACAGGATCTGGATTGTCTTGGCGAAGTGATCATCAACTTTCCTGATGGCCAACAACTATGCCTCTGGTAGTGTATCATCCAAACTAGTAGGTTCCTCTCCATGTTCTAACCTCGATAAGTGGCCAGGTCCCTTATTCATTCTTCCTAGCTTGACCACAATCTCAAAGTCATACTCCTAGAATAATAATAGCCATCTGTATATTATTCCCCCCAACACTGGCTTGTTGACTAAGTACTTTAATGCAGAATGATCAATAAACATCTTAAAATGTCCTCCTAGCAAGTAGTGTCTAAACATCTACAACGCATATACCATAGCTAAGTCTTCTCTTTCAGTGGTAGTATAATTCATTTTAGATGTAGAAATCCTCATGCTAGAAAAGGCTATACGGTGGTCAATGTCTCCTGCACCTAGCTATGCTAAAACTGCTCCTAATGCAATGGATGAAGCATCAACATGAACATGAAAATCCTTACTCCAATATGGAAAAACCAAAATAGGCACAATGACCATTTTTTGCTTTAATGTGTCGAAGCTCTGTTGGCATTCCTTTGTCCATTGAAACTTACTATCCTTCTTTAATAGCTTCTCCATAGGTGTTGTAATCTGTGCGTAACCCTTAATAAATTGTATGTAGTATTCAGTGTGTCTCAATGCAGTGCACAACTGTCTAACTGAAGTAGGAGGAGGTAGATCAACAATGATAGCAATCTTGGAAGGATCTACCAACAACCCTTGCTTACACATAATGTGTCCTAACAGTACTCCGAAAGGTGAAAATAAAATACACTTCTTTAAGTTCATGGAAATATGACATTGCCTGCACTTATCCAACATTAGTCTCAAACATTCAATATGATTTTTCAATAGACTAAAAACGGTCCAGTCATCAAGGTATGCCTCCAAAAAATTATGTAAAAATTCCTTAAATACTTCGACCACCACCCTAGAAAATATGGTTGGTGCATTCTTCAAACCAAAAGGCATCACCGTTTACTAAAAAGAACCCCATTATGTTGCAAATGTAGTCTTATCTCTATCATGCTTAGCAATTATGATCTGGTGATAGCCTGAAAATCCACCTGTGAATGAATAAACTTCCTGTCCTCCTACACTATCTAGAACTTCATCAGTAAGAGGTGTAGGAAATGGATCATGTAAACATGAATCATTCAATTTCCTTAGATCTACACAGATTCTGATTTCTCTTGTCTTCTTATCTTAGACCACCATAAGGCTGATCCATTCAAATTCTTCAACTGGTTCTATAATTACGGCTTCTAGATTTCTATCTAATTCAATCTTAATCTTATGCTTGTACTTGGGATTAAGTCTATAAGGCCTCTTCTTGACAGGCCTTGCATCTACTTTCAAAGGAATCTTCATTTCTCACATGGGCCCTTTAACGCCCTTCATATCTGTAAACTTGGTTGGAAACAATTCTTGATACTCATGCAATGGTTCTATAATCTTGTTAATAGTAGAATCATCCCAATAGTCTCCAAAATTTGCCAACTTAGGTGCTTTCTTTGTTCCAATATTAACCTTCTTAATTTTAATAGGCTGCCCAACGAAAGGTAATTCAATCCCTGGCCCGTCTATATCTCTTTTTCCTTCAGTTTCTGAAATATTCACATTCCTAGGTTCATCATCCTCATCAGCATTAATATTATAACAACCCTGTAACCGCTAAAGAGGCGTAGTCCATTCATCTTCTTCTTGTTCAAGAGGGGGGTTAGGTGCTTCCTCAAATACCTTATGTCTTAAAATTTGTAAATATTGATCTATTGTGGGGTATTGAATTTCAAATAGGAACGTAGCTATAAATTTTTGGGTCATACCATACCAATATGTAGTGACTAAGCGTAGTTCTACTTGAAGATACCAGTTGATAGGCGTAGTATATAAGGTGTTAATGAACTTATGTACCCATTGTTCTTTAGGAATGCTTCTCTAGAATTATTCACAACTTCGCACATGGTTCTTAGGAAAACTATGACCTGTGTATCGAACCTCACAACCTTCATATTGGTCTGAAAAGGACATTGTAAACAAGGTGTGACATTGTACCCACTCCTCGATGTTCTTCTTTTGTAATTTCCACCATCTTGCTAGCGTTGATTTCAAGACTTCATCTAGTGTCAACAACCTCTATTGTACTGGTACAATTCCTTCAAACTCAAATAGAAATGTCTCTAAATTATTCGAGCCATCAAATGTAGGAAAATTACTTACTTTTGTGCCAATCCAACGAATTGCCTTAGTCAATCTGGCACACCTCCGCGTAGAGAATTCATCCATTTTGTTCTGTCAATTTTCCAATGCTTCTTCTAAATCTGATGAGCATGCACTTTCACTTCGCCAACTTAGATTTCCATCTATCGTAGGATTAATATAATCTCATTGTCCTACTGTCAGTTTATAGATGTTCTCTAGCTCATAGGCACGATATTATTCTCTTATAGGTTATGTGTATCTACGACCTTCATCAGGGTCAAGAGGTGCAATGACCCTAAGGCCATCACCTCCAAATGTCATTCTTCTCTTTTTTAGGTCAACAACAGTCAAATTCTCAAAATCCCAATAAATACCCAACAACGCATGATATTGACAGTTATCATCAACAATCTCGATCACTTCGAACTCTACAAATGTCCTCATTATATCGATGTCCACAGGGACATTCTCTAGTATTCCAAAGGGGCTCACTGCCTACTGATTAGCCATCCTGAGCCTAATAGGAGAGTAAATAAATTTAGGTCTTCCCATCAATGCCCAAGTCTGATTTGTCATAACATTTACTTATGATCCCAGGTCAAGGACCACATAGTTTATGTTGTAGTCTTCAATCTGAACATAATGTGCAGTTCCTTGCTTGTCTTCCTTTTTCTAGATACTTGATTCACAGCTCTACTCAGCAGAGGATCTACTCTTCCAATTTCATATTGTCTTATTAGGTGTTGTAGTTCTTGCACAACTATTTCATCTTTAATCAAATCAATACAAGTATACAAGAAGTCCACAAGCTTGATTACCTCTTTTCTTTGTCTACGTAGGGTAGACTGATCAAATGTTGGAGGCATTTCACATTCCCTTACTTTCGATTGTGCTCGAGATGAAGAAGCTTGTTCACCTACAAATTCTCTTCTTGCTTCTTCAAAATTATGCTTTTCTTCCTTGGATCAAACAATGGTGCCTTCTTTGAAGCTCTTTTGATCCCTGATCCATCTGTAGACTTTCCTGGATTCACCCTATATTCTCCTGTGACAACGCCTCCTCTAGTAATAACAATGACTCAGGCTTCCTCATCGTGAGGTTCATTTGATATTAGTTGGACTTGTTGGTTTCCACCTCGTCTTTCCTGAACCTTAGCTAACAATACTGGATAGTCTACAATGACATGGTCAAATGAATTATAGTAGCTAGAAGTTGTACAAGGGTTCTGACAATCCCTTGCCAAATGACTTGGCTAGGCGCAGTTATAGAAAATAATATGACCTTGACCTTGACCCATGCCTCATCCTCCTCCTCTTCCTCTGAACCCACCGCGAGGATTGAATTTTCCTCTTCCTGGGGAATTCAACTACACGTCATTCTCTTCTGGTTGTAATTCTCCTTGAATTATATATGAATCCCTTGACCTTTCATGCATGAGGTCATAATCCCTACAATCCTTCTCATCATGCCCCACATATTTACAAAATGGATAATAAATATTGGTGGGTGTATGGACATATTTATGCATATAATAGCATTCACCAGGGTGATGTCCAGTTCTACATACCTCGCACCATGGTAAAGTAGCCTGCTTCAAAGGGTTGGGACCTCCAGAGGCCAAGCATTCATTAAATAAAGGACAATTCTCTTTACCATGTCCCTCTTATTTACATTTGATACACCAGATGTCTTCTCTTTTTTCTTTTCCTTTGTCTTTCTTCATGTCTTCAACCTGTAAAGATAAACTAGTTAATTGATTCAAAATCTGACTCATATCAGGACTGGATTCTCCTACAGGGGTTACTTCTAGTTTCATGGAAATATCTAATTCTTCAGCATGCGAAGCAACCTTCTGTTGCATCAGAGGAACTCTAATGTGTGGTAGGAGGGCAGCGATGAAAACTCAAATGGCCTGTCAAGGTCTTAAACCTCTGATCAAATTCCCCAATAGGTTAAGTCACCTTTTGCTTGATTTCCTTCAAATCTATAATGCACTGTGACTCTGACTTAGTCTTCTTGAAATCTGCACTCAACATAGTCTTAATGGCATTCAATGCTTTAGGATGTACATATCCTATAACAAACTTCATATACTAGCTCAGTGCACGAACATCCCTCAAGGTAGTACTAAATTGAGCTCTCTTAACAGCTTCATTGGTGACTTGCTTAATTCTCCATACAACTTCGCATAAGAACCAGTGCTTGTTAGGATCCTCAGGTCCATCCCCTCTGAAAATAGGTAACCTCATTTCATCTTCCATAGATTTTCCTTGGTTTCTCGACTAAGTTAGTACTAAACTGCTTGTGACAATACTCTGAGTGCTCTGATTTCTCTGGTTACTCTGGTTATTCTGGTTACTTGGTGCTACTAAAACAACAGGAGGAGTAGCACTACTTACTTCGACAGTAGGCATAGTACCTGAAGGTTCTGGTTCTTCTCAGTGAGGTTCTTTAGTCTCTACTTCCTCTGCCCTTTCAAACTCTGAATACTCTTCATTTGATCGCTCTGCTTCTTCTCCATTGTAGAAATCTTTGTCTTACGCTAATGGCCCATAACTCTTCTTAAACAGGTTCACAAGAGGAATCTTTCTAAATTATCTCCCATTGCGCGTGTGTCTAGCCTCTGTGTCACTGTCGATGTCTGAATTCTTGAACATTAGCTTTAAAATCCAACTGATTATTGTATCTTCAAGATATTATTCTCATGCAATAGCATCTTAATCTTCAACATCAAAAAGTGTAGAAACTTTCCTCTAGGTCCCTTGAAGAAATACCTCTTTGCTTGACTATATGATTCCAGTATGTCAATAGCAAATTCAGTATTGCACCCTCCAATAGTGTTGTCAAACCAGAGATCTATTTTTCTTGACACAACGCTATCAACTTTCTTGACTTCCTTAATTAGCATTGATGTCCAAACCACAAGTGGTCTAGATATGATTTCAAACTAAGTGTCTGCTAGTTTGGCTAACCACTCGTACAACTCCTAATGAACTCCTGCAAAGAAAATCTCATGCACATCAATAAAAATGTACCTTCCCAACTAGTCTTCTATATTAATGCTAGGGTTCTTGTTCTGAGCTTCGACAAAGTCCCTTCTTGTTCTTCTATCCACTTCTAAAATTTTGTCTTCAATGGAAACCACCTTGAAATTCCCTCAAGAAGATCTCAGTCCTGGAAATAGAACCATTTGTTGGCACAGGGGCAGACCGGGGTTAAACTCTAACAACGCACCAACAAACCCTTACTATTGGCCCTTACGGAAACACATGCGAAGCAGATGAAGTCTCACTCGAATTAGCAATAGGGGGGTTGCATGACACATGTCTACAACCAGATGAAATGCAAGATGATTTCTAAAAAACAACACAGAATAGCCCAAAGATTCTTAACAGTATTATGCTTAACTTTGTGAAGTAGGTTATATACTCTTATCTTCAACATGAACATAATAGTGCAATAGCAGTATAAAAGATAGTAAATAGCAAAGCATTAACCACATGGAACAACAAGATTTTGCGTTGTTCACCCTCTCCCTAGGGCTATGTCCATAAAACTGTGTTTATTGATTAAATAGATGAAACTATACAGTTCTATCTATGCACTCAGTTGTAGATCCTTCTCTCTCTTCCTCTTTATTTCCTATCCTCGCACACCCAGCTGCAGAGTCATTCTTCACACCCAGTTGAAGACCCAAAATGCAAGAATGCTCTAAAATATAACACTTTTACATCTCAACATCACTATCACCCCGTTTTCTCAACTCTTCTAGACCTCTATTTATACATTCAATGACTCTTAGAAAACCATGGACCGAAGCCCGGGTGAAAAAACCCTAGGTGCCAAAACCCTAGGTCCACATAACCCACATTTTAAGGACTTTACCGACATGTTCCTCCTTCTTCTCCGCAAGGTGCTTGAAATCACCCATTAGTGTCTTCTTCCACTTGTTGAATTGTCCACGATCTATCTTCTTTGCTTCTTTGTCTTCCTTGATCTTCTCTTTCAACAACTTACCTTCCTTTACTTCGTTCCTTCTTTTATGCTTCTTCAACCACTTTGACCCTTCCTCGGTTTGTGTGCCTTCTGCGCACTTCATACTTTGTCTTTGTTCTTCCCTAATATTCGCTTTCTTCCTGAATACATGACCAAGGGCCAACATTAGGAAAACCAGTCCAGGTCGCAAACAAAGAAGGGTAATGAGAATATGAAGAAAGACACTAGGAAGTGGTGTGAATTAAATAAAATCCCCTAACATAACATTGATGAATGTTGCTCAAAGCAGTTGTTGGTGGTCGAGTTGAAAGCTTCCGAATTAGAGGCAGGTTCCGACTGTGAATCAAATCCAGACAAGGGGAAGTGTATCATTGATGCAGAACCTAGTGTCGATGTCACTACCACCAAGGACCAATAAAGTGAATAAGAAGAACTGGAGGATGGTGAAATCCTTTTTAACTCACAGCTATGGGTGAAGGGTTCTCCGTTGCATTTCATTATCGATAACGGAAGTCAAAAGAATATTATCTTAGCATAGTTCCTCAAGCAGTTGAACCTACCAATGAAACCACACCTGCATCCCTACACCATCGAGTGTCTCCGCCAAGGAATATATCTTTGCGTCATCCAATAATGTCATCTGCCCTACCACATCAATCCCTTCAAGAATGAGGTATTATGTGATATTTCCCCCCTTGAAGTTTGTGATGTTATTTTAAACCAACCATACCTGTGGAAACAACATGCTCTATATGAGTCTATACCTCACAGTGTTATTGTTACTTTGGGTAGACAATTGTATAGGATACCAGAGGTAGCTTCGCTTACTGCCATTTCTTTGATCTCTACTAAGCAATGCAGGAAGGTCATTTCCCAAATCGGAAATTTTTTATTCTTCATGATTCTATCTCAAAGTGAACAAAATATCACAACCACATCCATGGCTTGTGCACAGGGCCTCTCCATGCAACAGAAGTAGGTGGAAAATATCGTGGAAGAATACAAAGGCATCTTCTCCTCACCCAGCGGGTACTGTTGTACTGTCAATTCAAGCATTCAATCGATCTAACCACCTGGTAAACCTCTACCCAATGGGCCATTCTATCATTGCTCTCTGATGTAAAATCAAGAAATCAAGCAACAGATCCAAGAGCTTCTTCAAAAGGGGCACATTTGACCCAACTCCTCACCCTGCAGAATCCCAATTTTACTCGTGTAGAAGAAGTATGGGACTTGGCAACTTTTCATTGATTACAGGGCCCTAAACAAAATCGGAGTCATGAATCGGTACCCAATTCCTTGAATTGACGACCTTCTTTCCTAGCTCAAGGGAGACAAGTTTTTCAGTAAGATTGACCTTAATTCTGGCTACCACCAAGTCCCAATAGAACATGATGATATATTGAAGATTGCTTTCAAGTCCAAATAAGGTCTTTTCGAATGGCTAGTCATGCCCTTTGGTTTGAAAAATGCTCCAACAAATTTCATGAGATTGATGGATGATATAGTGTATCCTTTCACCAATTCTTTTGTGGTGGTATATCTAGATGATATCCTCATATTCAAAAAGAATTAGGCAAAAAACTTGCAACATATTCAACAAGGCCTTCACACTCTGTGACAACACAAGCTATATGCTAACTTGGAAAAATGTTCCTTTGGCATGCACAGGGTCCAATACCTAGGCTATATTGTTGATGAGAATGGTGTGCATGTGGATTCAGCCAAGATCCAAGTCATTCGTGACTGGGCATCCTTGACCACACTAAGCGAGCTTTGAAGTTTCTTAGGACTTCTCAACTTCAATCGTAGATTCGTGTTGGGATTTTCCCATATTGCATGGGCCCTCATCCAAGTGACCAAGGGTAGTGGAAAGGAAAAGTTCATTTGGGGGAAGTCACAATAGAAAGCATTAGATGATTTGAAAATTTGCTTATGCTTAGCTCCAGTACTCTCCTTACCCAATATGCATCAACCTTTTGAGATTGAGATCGATGCCTTAGAATATGTCATGGACGTAGTTCTCACTCAACATGGGAATCCAGTGGCATATCATAGTGAGACACTATCATATGTCATCCATAAGTACCCCAACTATGAAAAATAAATTTATTCCATAGTACAATCCTGCCAACAATGGAAACACTACATTCTCAGGGAGGAGACAATAATCCACACTAACAACAAGCCTCTGCAGTTCATGTAGACACAAGGAAAATTTCAAAATGATCGCCATCAAAATTGGTCCACATACTTGCAGCATTTCCATATCAACATCAAATATAAGACAGGTAGTGCCAATCATGTTTTTGACTACCTCAATTGACCTCAAAGTGCAGCCTTAACCACGATGCTCCAGTCTTGTGGCCATGAGGCATCCAAGTGACCTCAACTCTACAAGAGTGATATTGACTTCACTACCACTTACTAGATGTTGAGAACAGGTGCGACTATCACTGAACTTCATCTTTAAGACGAAATGTTATGCCATCTGGGCCACCTTTGTGTTCCTTCAAGTGAGCATGCAAAGCTGATTTGGGAATCTCACTACAATCGGATGGCAGGACATTTTGGCATGGAAAGGACCCTAGAAGTACTACATAAGCATTTATATTTGCAAAAACTATGCTAGGATGTCAGAAAGTATATCGGGTCCTGCATTGCCTGTGTCAGTGCCAAACCAACCACTAAGAAGCAAGGCATGTAGACGTCTCTACCTACTCCCAACTGGCCATGGGAATCCATCTTGATGGACTACATGTCCGGCCTTCCTTGAACCAAACAAGGAAATGATTGTGTTTTTTTCGTGGTTGATCGATTTTCTAATATGGCCATCCTAACAACCTGCAAGAAAAATATCGCAGTGGAGGCCATTGCCAAGATTTTGTTCAAACGGGTGTGGGTACACTTCGAGATACCACAAACCATCATATCATATAAGGATAGTAGTTTCCTAAGCACATTCTGGTCCAACCTCTAGTCACTTTTGGACACCAAGCTCAAGAAATCCACTTCCTTCCACCCCCAAACTGATGGCCAGACAAAGGTTGTCAACAAAATGATTGTGCATGTGTTGCGCATGTATAAATCCAAACATACATGCACATGGGATGAGATTCTCCCCTATGTTCAACACAACTATAAGATATCCCTTCATAGCTCGACCGACCATAGTCCCTTTCAGGTGCGGTTGGGATTTCAACCATTGGGTCCCATTGATGTCGTGATACCCCTTCCATCCAAATAGGAAAAATCATCCCATGCTCAATATGAGGCCGACAAAGCCACCAATTTTATTGAATGGATTTAGCACATCCAGAAACATGTCCATGATATTTTACAGAAAGTGAATGCTAAGTACAAACAATGCCATGATCAACACCGGGTGTCGCACAAGTTTCAGGTAGGAGACAAGGAATGGTTGCATTTGCAGAAAGAGTTCCTTACAGGACCCTATCAGAAGCTTCATCCACTTTGATATGGACCTTAGACCATCACCAATGTTGTGTGTGACAATTCTTTTGAGCTAAGTATTGCCCCCTTCCTTGGTCTCCACCCAGTGTTCAATGTGGGCCTCCTTCAACCCTACTTCCCACCATTATTGGACACATTGGAGATCGCATAATTGTTGACACCGATAGAGCTCAACCCTGACTGCATGGAACATGAAACCATTGATCAGATCAGGGAAACTCATATTAAGAGCACTCACCAACAAAGGATCCATATTTATCGGGTTGTCAAAGTAGGGCAACTCCTGCACCAAGGCAAGTGGCTCACCCAGGGCCAAGTTCAACAGAAGTTTTCCAATCTAATGGGGGAGATCAACACAATGGAGACCATTGCTTCCTAAGGGGGGAGGACCTATCTAGGTTGATATCAGTGGCCACCCACCTATTCCACCGCCTCAAAGAAAAATTTCTATTTTGGCAGTGTTTTTACAGTTTTTCGAGTCCCAAACTTTTGGGGCCATTTTGAGGCCCTAAACAACGTTTTTTGGGCTTGGCGATGCCTACCAAGTAGTAAAAGGTAGATGCGAGGATGAAATAAATATGTAATCCTTGGATATACCTTTTCAATGGTGTATCTAGCGCCCCAAACAGAGATCGTATGAAAAAGTTACTCCCTTGGGAAGTTGACGTATCAACTACCCCCATCGAGGCCCCACAAATCTTTTGGTGTTTCATCTCCCGACGTTAAGGTTTTGGATGTTTAGGGTTTTCTCATTTATGTTTTATTTTAAAAATTCCTTTGGATCCTCATTGTACTCATCTTCTTGGGAATGAGCGTATCCGTCACATCTCTTCTTAGAGATAAGTTGCCACCCTCCTTGCAAGTTTGTTTCAGTCTTCATTTTTACAGTTTCAATGGGTTCTCTTTATTAATTGAAGTCAAGTTTTATTATATCTCTGTTTTTCTTTGTTATACATATTTATTTCATTTCATTCCATTTATAAATCCATATCAGATGGCCACGCCTATGGGGGAGTTTGAGGTTCATTGGGAGGCCAAGAGAAACAAATCTACTGAGAAAAATGCCCTTCCTCTTGAAGGGTCCCGAAAGATTTCGGGCAAGAACCACACACAAATCACAAAATAAGCTTAGTGGAGGAGCATATACAACTCATCTTTGAGGTGAGATGGGAGGCTTCTGAGTTGAATTTCAAAGTGGACCAGCTAGATGCCAATATATATATGTCTTTGGACTTATGTTCCCATCTCTCGAATCATCAACATGCTTAGAATTAGGATCTCCAGAGCATGCCCATCCCAGATAAGAATATCCCCTTGCCGACAGGTCATTCTGTCAACCCACAAAGAGGTCAGGACAAGACTAAGTCTCAGGTTAGTCATGGTTTTACAAACATAAGCTTGCAGTCTCAGTTTTTGTTTTGTTTATTTTCCTGTTGCCTATAGTTTGTTTACTTTTTGAGTCTTGTAAAGAACACATGCAATATTTTTCCCCCACAATGAATGCTCACATTTTTATTTAAGATGAGGCTTGGGTTGGTTTCCATTTTTGATGACCCAAACCCCGACAAACTTTGCATGTAATTTCTATAATTATTTGAAAGTGATACAATTTCTAACTTAGGAAAATAAATAAATAACTATATATATCCCATCCAATCTTTAGAGTGCACACTAATAGAACCAATTTGATATAAAACATAGAGTAGATATGAATACAATGGAATATAACTTATCTCTATTGTTAATACATAATTCAACTAGCTAACCAAGAAACTTTGCGTAAACCAACCAACACCTTTTACACAAAAACAACTAACACAATTATTATTTTGCTATTAATATTATATAAACTATTTCCATTATACCTTTTAAGTTAAAGTTAAAAATCAAACATTTCATGAGTTTGTTATTTAACTAGATAGTTATGGTATTGAAAATGTATATCCATGCACTTTGTAGTTTCTTCCACGTCCACAGTCCCGACCCCCCCTAACTGCACCCTCTCTCTAACAGTTCCCTTCCTGGACGACGACCTGTTCTCCCCACTCTTCAACAAAACTCTCCTCGCGGTGCACAATTTACCTCTCCCTTCCTTCGTAGACGACCATTTTTCTTCCCGGGAAGACTCTCCTCAACACCATGGAAACCTACGAGGATGGCGTGGACTACTCACTAGACCCTAATGAACTGTTACCCTGGTTCCCGACAAGTGGCATCTCTCAACCACTCTCTCCTGAGCATTTGGCACCTCCTAAAACCTTTTCTCCATGGGTGACCTATGAACCAACCTCACTACCTCTGGAAAACTACCCAGGCCATCCTCTCTCACCCACCTCCTTCCTTTCACAGCCACCCAACACTGGTCTCCCCTCAATGGCCTCCCCCCA
>JZKD02S1718680.1:876665-893143 GCA_000966675.3 Picea glauca
AGCTTGGCCTTTTGACTGGTTAGGACTGCAATCTGGTCTTCCAAAGATTGAATCTTTGACTGGAGTATCGGGACATCAATATAATATCGCTCTAACCATGAATTGCACTGATCACAGGGTGACTGTATAGGTTTAGACAGAGTAGGCGAGGGTTTGGGAAAATGACCAAGGGTTTCATGAGGCAATTCAATACCCGGGTAGTTAGGGTCGTCTTTTAGGCAGGGGGGTAGGTTTGACACAAAATCATAAGGGGGTTCGTGACACAAACCTTGCGAGTAGGGGTATTCGCTGGCCAAAAAATGCTCCACTTCCGAATTGGAGTCCTCACTCAAGACGATAGGGTTTGGCTCAACAGGGGGTTTTGGTTTGTTTCTGGCCATTCGTGAAATGAGTCGGGCATTCCTTTTCCCTTTGGCATTAGCAGTAAGATTAGCCTTGGGATTTTTTTTCATGGGCTTCTTAATAGCCTATGCATTCTTAATTACAGTGTCGGGTAAGTCGATAGGAGGGTTGGCCAAGGGTTTAGGCAGTAGGAGATGTAAGGGTACAGGCAGTTCATCCTTAGTCTCAGTTACCACAGGTTTATCAACCTATACAGGGTCGGTGTCCTCAAAGCCATTACGGGCGATGAAAGCCTTCCAACTATCACCCAACAAATTCAAATGATAAACAACGATGAGCTTAATAAGCCCATGATGAAATAGGCTGTTGTCGGCCTTGTGCCTCTTAAACTTTTTAGACATCTTATACAAGCTCCAATGAAAATAGAAAGGCATGTTTAGAGGATAACCTATAAAAATCATCAGCAGACGCAAGTGGTAAAGGAATACAAGTCTGTATCGACCTTCACAGGTCACGAACTGCTTAATTATCATCAATAAATCGTGCCATCGTTGTTTAAGCATAGTTATGGGCATACCTCTATCACAGGAGGTGATTTTGCACGATTGAAACAACAATGTCCACGGCACTTCCTCGACCTTGCAATTCTTAAACCAACACTGTCCCGAAGGAGCTAACCTCGTAGCTGAGCTGATGAACTGTTCATCAATATCTAACTGTACAGTGCCTACCTTGTCTCAACAGCCATCAAAGGTCATGGGAAACTATCGAGCTACGCAAAGGTTAAAACCCTCGAAACGTTTCACGAAGGTAAGCCACCCATTGTCTTTCAAATCTTGGCGGGCATTATCAAATATTAACAAGGCCTGGTTTCCATTGGGTTCAACTCGCACGATTGGGGCCATGGAGCCAAATTCATGGTAAGGGAAGGATTTGAATTCACCAACGCATACAGGATCAGAGCTACCTAAAACAACAACAATGAACGAGCAAAAGGGGTAGGCATTAATGAGAGCATGCGAAGGTGGTGGAGTCTGCCATGCAAATATTGATTATCCAAGTACAATCGCCAATTTTCATAGCTGCTCACTCCATAATAATAGTTCAACCATTGAATCGTGTGCACAACCAATAAAAACAAAGGTGTATACCAATACGCACCAACACTATGCCCTAGTGTTTAAACACCCGCCATACAAATCAACACCAAAATCAACTATGCGCCAATGTATTGATTCATATAAACAAAGTTTAACCAAGGTGCCAAAATGATATTCATATAGTTGACAAGCCAATAAGTTATGAAAAGATTAACATAAGGATTATATCATATATATGTAAAAAATATAATCAAACCCCTATGCATTTCATAGAATCAATGATTAGACAAGTCATATGAAGTGCAAACCCAAAGGGTAAATTCCTTCAATAAAACCAAGTTATGCAATCAATATAAGAATGTCCAATGAGCACAGTTCGAAAGTCCTTCCAGCCACATAACGATAAACAAAAGGTAAGTGCAGTAGGCATATCGATAAAAAGATCATGACAATTCAGATAGTGTTCGAAATGTGACCTAGAAAGGAGAAGTTTTCACGCTTACAGTCGTGAAAACTTAACGAAGACAAATGTGCAAATGTCGCAAGAAATGAAAGTGTCATCTATTTGAAAAATTCGGTGAAAACTTGATGTTTTCAAGACATAGGTGTAGGCAGCTTATAGGATAATAAGAAAAAGTTAATTGGTTGCCAACACAACCTTTTTCATTTTCCTAATTATAGCGACCCTGTTTGCTTTGTGAGTGGAGGTTTTTTGAATGATGATAAGACGATAGAGCTTGTGGATATTGGTAAGGAGAAGGTACATGATATAGTTGATGATGATGTTGCTAATCGGTCGGATAAAGAACCCATACAAGGCAAACACTGTCACCAGTTTGGCCATGATAAGTCAAATTGTTTTGATCTTCACCCATGCAAATTTTGTGGGAAGACAAATCATCCCTCAGTAAGGTGTCAAAAGCACAAGCGGAAACAAATTCATTTTGAATGGTTAGGGAATTGGCATTGGCGTTTGGAAGCCAATTTATTGGAGCAATCTTATCACTGGATTTATACACAAGTACAATCGTACTTGATTGGAGATATTTCTACAGTTGATGGACATGAATGTTTTTCAAGATTTGTTGATTTAGGGTATGATCGGGGCCTAGTTGATGTAGTCTTCTGAGTTGAAGATTGAGTCTTCAGACTCCGTCGAAAGACAATTTGATGTGTTGGATCTCTTCTTGGCCATACTTGCGAATGACGGTCAAGGGAATTGGAACCACTTGTCCCTGACAGGGGGGAAATCTAGTTGATTTAGGTTCCGAGTTTGATTTTGAGTTAGGTTCCAAATTTGATTTAGAGCCTGTGAACAGATAAAGTATGCAACCTAGTTCTTGGTATGCAATCTTGTTCTAAACATATTGTTGTTGATATGGTTTGTGGTCAGCTTAAAACCACCAATTGAGCAGAAGACATGAAGTTCTTCTTGTTACATTTTCAGAAGACATGAAGTTTTGCTTGTTACATTTTCAGATTTTTGAGCCTTGAGCTCTTGTTAGTTTATGGTCAACTTAAAACCATGCCATTTAGTAGAAGAAATCAGCTTCTACTAGACATTCAGTTTGTGGTCATCCCGAAACCACCAGATTGGTTTGTGGTCATCCTGAAAATTCTTAGCTAAGGTTGTTTTGGCAGTCCTCTTCACAAACATGGAAATGGAAGCAGGGAGAGCATTAGCATATACTTCGTTTTGCAACTCTTGAGTGGGTTTAGATTTAGGTTGACATTTGTTTAGGATAGTGGTGAATTGTTGATTGAAGTCTTTAACCTTCTCCTTTGAACTCATGGTGGCATGAACAATTCAACCATCAAAGCTCCTGTAGTGGTTTCTTCTACAAATTTATCTAAAAAATCCTTTTGAAACTTCATCCAATTAGTTATGGACCCTACAGGCAAGTTAAAATACCACATAGAAGATGAATTCTCAAAATTATAGGGGAAAATCCTGCATAATACGTCTTCATGTTTCACAGTCAAATTTAGGGAGTAATTTTTCTAGATGCCGAGGAAGGTTATCTACTCATCCGACGATTTCTAGAGCATCTCTGGCCAACCAAGGTTGATTATTCTAAGGTGGGTTCCCCCTTTATTCATTATGATCATTGCTATCTTCCATGTCGTCTGACTATGAAACTGAGCATTTTGATTTAAACGCTTCCTCGTCAGAAACATCATCGGGCTCGGAGCAGTTACCGACTAGTGATTCAAGGATTAGATTAAGGGGATGTTCAATTTCGATGAGGGAGAAATCTATCATGTCTTCTACTGTGTGAGAAAAAACATGATCGGTGGTGTCGACCACTAGTATGCTTACTTGTTTTCTACGAGGAAGTAATGAAGCTAAGGGTAGTGCTCCAATTTTTTGGGCGTAATCTCTTGTGATTATTCTGAATTGGTTCAACTCCTCATGGGGAAGAGTGTAAAGTATTTCAGGGAATAAATGTTCTTCCTCTTGCTGGGGTGAGTTGCTCATTTCAGGAGTACTCAATGTGTGCGGGATGTCTTGAGAATGACTAGCCATGCATGTGGGTTGTTTTGAATCGACAGGTGTGTGAAATATTAGATTAGAAATATTGTCAGCCATTCATTCTTCAGGCCCTCCTTCTAGATCTAATTCTATTGAGGGGTCCTAAATCCCTTAAACTTAACAACAGGAACCAAACCTTCCACTAAGGCCCAATTAGTCTCTTCAATGTTTAATAATGGAATGGTTCTCCAGATATTGTGATCCGGCCAATTAATCGATGGGCTTTACTTAGTGATTTACATGATATCTTCTTGCGAAAAATCCTTCTTCAGTTTGAACATTCTCTTTTTCTATTTTCTCTTATAAATGGGTCTGATAAAAGATAGGTGTTGGTATAAACCAACTAGGTAAAGGAAAAAAGGGATGAAAAATTAACTATTGAAGAAAGGCTGAGCTCAGGATAACCCTCTCACTCAAGCATGCAGAAAAATATTTTTACACCTACGCCAAGCCTAGTACTAATACATCAACTTGTTGGTATTCCAATTATTGACTGAGATAAAAACATACATGCAATAAAAATGATGGCAAGAAAATTAGTTTCCTTATCTCTAATCACTAATCACACATTAACACAACGATTTACTTTCCATCATTAGAGATAATAACTATAAAAATATTTAATTAACCAACTTATCAATAGATTCATAAAGTCTTACTCATTAAATCATCCATTCATGAGATAAAGGCAGAAGTAATTCCTCCTTATGATCTAATCACACACACCTTTAATGTAAAACATAAACTTGTCTCTGGTCCTAAACAACACTTCTCGATTAAGGTAGCTCCGAAATAGTTTTTTACAATTCCAAAAATGAGGGTCTTTGCAAAAACCATCGACCTCTTCTAACAGGTAAATCCTCTTATTTATAACAAATTTTTAACTCAAAATAACTATCAAAAGTGAAAGATAAGTAAAACAAAACATCGCCACATGGCACTTTCATCTCTCAATATTCTAAGAGTTATCAAATGGTTTCACTTGAGTGGACGAATCTTCTCATACTCTGACCATTTGACGAAGAGTTCCTCACGTGTGTTGGCATACGGGAATCTGTGTTGGTCCATCGGAGATGAAAGGATCTCCTTTATCTCCATTGCTCGTGCCTGATACTTGACTACTTTAACACTTAACTGTTGTAACATTGTCTGAGCCTTGATCAGGTGCTCCATGAGATGTTGTACTTGACCTAGCACCATGTCTGCCATCTTTTCTATCTCCGCAGTCCATGATGAGTCTTGTTGTGCATGTAGTTTGACTATGTCATGCAAGTCGTCAAAGTCCTCGGGTGAGTCGAATTCAAGGAGACCGATGGCTCTCATCACCCGATTGATCTTGATCCAGCTCCTTTCGCAATCGACCCATTTCTCTTGGATTTTCTACTGAGGCTCTTGGGCCATCTTCACCCAGTATTCAATCGACTTCCTTATATGGTCAATGTTGTTGTCCCTTAGCACCCGAATGTCGTGCTCTTCGACATCTCATCCTTTTTGAACCACGATGATGTAATCAATTATTTCCACCACTTGGTGGGCCTCTTGCGCCAACTGATCTATTGTTTCCACCTATTCATCCACACTCATGGAATTGAAACTAGTCATGTTTGGGCTGGCCTCCTCTACACCACCTCGTCCCAGTCATGGGTGTTCTATATGAAGACTTCATCCTCAAACTTATTGTGAGCATATGGCTAGTAGGATGATACTTTTGAAGCATGTTGTATGACCAGGCCTTTAGGGTCGTGCTTGTGAAATTGGCCTATTGAGAACCTGAATTCAAGTTGGCTCAGCCCTTCTTGTTTGGCTTGAGCAGTATCCTTTACTAGATAGAACCCCACATGGAAACCGTAGGGTATGAAATCTTGTTTCTTGTGTTTGACTAATGTGTCATTATAGCCTTGCAAGATCGTCTGATAACATATTTCTCCCACGACTAACCGATATGGGACATGAGCTAGTAGGAGATGTGGTGCTCCAATGGCCCCAAACACTCTGATGCAGGTTGAGCACTTTTCCAAGTAACAATGGACTACCTTGGATATCATTTTATTGCCTGTCGCTGATAGCCTTGGGAATTCCTTCTTAAAAAGAATAAAATAAATGGGGGTAATGAGTTCATTGTAGATGAGGGTGTAAGATTTATTGTACTTGTTCTCCCATAGCACGTCGAAGTAGATGTGGATCGAGATATCTGCAACATGCCAACTCAAATTCATGCTGGCTAAGATGTTCCTTGCACACATGACATCGAGCAGGTACGAGTCCATGTAGAAAGTTGGTGCCTCTCCTTCCTCTAGAGTCTGAGCTTGATGTACACAGATGCTTAATTGTTTGGATATTATCGCTCCCCAGTTGAAGCTGCTCCCGACGATTGCAATTGTGTCTGCCAAAGGCATCCATTCTTTCAAAAACTTGGTGCAATCCCTTTCTCCATATAGCCGGCAGATGAGAGCCATCAAATAGATGTATGGATCCCTCATATTAATTGTTCCCTACCAGCCATTGCTCTAGTTAGTGAATTCCTTGTCCTCTTTCCACCATGATGCCATCAACTGGCTTATGTCATGGGACTTATAAAACTTTACCATGAATTCCATGTTGAGACACTCCTCTGGGTCCCTGAGCTTATAGTACTTTTGGACTTCTGTCGGGAGGAAACATCTGACACACCCTCCATTCTTATAATTGATCAATCATTTCTTCTCATCTGTGTGGTCGATGAGCCACTTTAGGACCTCTATGCAGGGGAAAGCAGGGGTCCTGCTCACCTCTATGTGTAAATATGATCGTTAGATGTTGGGGAACACCTGGTCATCGAGCACCCTTCGTCTGGGTCATTGTGTGGGACATACTCTGGGAATTCTTCTCGGCTAATTCTGTTGAGGATATCCTCCCATTATGGGAGTGCTACCTTGGATCTGGTTTTTGCCTCTATATCACCAAAGGCTGGAGGCTGGATGAAATATTTCTTTGTTGTTGTTTTGACGGTAGGATCCGCCCTAGGGGCATACTGCAACTTCCTCATGGTCCCTGGAGAAGAACCTTCACCTATCTTTGGTTCTTTCATCTTTGGTGCTCTCGGCGAGCGTCTGGTGGATGGATTTCTCGATGACATTCTTCTTGCAACTAGAGCAGAGTTTAGAGACTATGTAAGAAATTGAATGAACCTATATAAATTATAACCAACAAATTGACATACTTGGATACATACTTATGAATCTTGTTAAACATGGTTTTGGTAATCAAAAGGGTCAATATAGTCTCGAATTTCTCGCTCTGCTCCTTTAGATGCTCTGGAATTCATTTACGCACATAATGAATTTGTTCACAATGGTTCTAGAGGTTTAAACAAGGATGATCTTACCGCATCACATCAGCCATGCAATTCGAGTTATGAGTGAAATTTCAACAAATCTATCGTCGGATCTTTAGAGGAGTTTAATCTTAAATTCGTCGTGGTTTGATGGTGGAGGCACAGGTGCTAATGTGGTCTATCGGTGATTTCAAAATTCTGTTGTCTAATCAATGCATGGGGTAGAAACTAATGTGGGATCGAGCATTAACTAGTTCCTTAAATGTCCAAATCTGATCATATCTAATGTCGTAAACGTCCCATCACTCCGCTCTTTCAGTTGTTGGATAGGGGATCAGGATTGTGTTGCGAACATTTTTGTCAATATCCTTCTGCAAAATATCCAACGCCGATTGATATTACAGTATAGTGCTAACATGGTAAAGCTGACTCGGAGGTCTGACTAAGACCTAGGGAACCAAAAATGACTCGGGATAGAACTAGACCGTACGACCGTCTTACCTGGTAAAGACACGTGGAATTCTATACTAGCGACTCAATTTTCTTTTATTAATCAGAGTCGAGACTTTCCTTAAGTTATTCATTATAAAACCAAATCCTAACTTGTCGACGCCAAAAAGTGTCAAAGATCAACAATCAGCGATAAACCTACCCAAGTTCTCTCAGATAGGCTCCCTCGAAAAAGTCTCGATGCCAAAAACACATCGGGGATCGACGATCGGAGATAACTTTATCGCGGTTGAAATAATTGTTGTGATCCTTTTGGATTTTCCCTGATCCCGATAAAGCACATTGGGCATCGGCTATGGATGATTTCTTTATGTTCTTTGTTAACCTTTGTCTTCCTCATATTTTACCGATGCCGAAGGGGATTGGCTATCTCTCAAACCTTAATGCGAAAAAATTATGTAAACCAAAACTGCCTTCTGCTGATGAGGATCGATGCTCAACGACTGTTGTTTTTGTGTGGTTCCTTTAGTTACTTGAATTCTTTATGATGCCGAACCTGAGTGCGTTAGGTGCAATGTTTAGCTGTCGATTCTTAATTTAGGTTTTAAGGTCTTTTAGACATGAGGTTTCATAAGTTCAAAGAAAATTAAATAGGTGATAAGTGTCATGTAAACAAACAAATATAAAACATTTCAAAAAATGAAGCCGAGTCAAACAATGCATAAAACAAGTGGTACCCAAAAAGTGACAAAATTTGATGAGGATTTTTAGGGTGTTTTGAGTGCTCAACACCCCAAAGAATATTTTTCATCACAATTATAGCAAAGAACCTTCAGTTGGCATTCAACCATTTTAGCCCTAGTTAATTTATGGACCTTGAGGGGAGTGACAAGGGGGTTAGGATTAGTGGATCAAGGGTGAGGAACAAAAGAGGGTTTTTTGTTCTTTGAAAAAACAACTTGTTGGTTCTCTTCAGCACGTTTAGTAGCTTCCAACCAAGTCTGAGGGCAGGCCATGAGAACCTAGGATCTAATTTCATCCCTTAGGCCACTGATAAAGAATTCATAGAATAATGCATCGTACATGCCCTCGGTTCGAAAGGCCAAATGCTCAAAAGTAGTTATAAAGTCTTCCATTGTGCCTGAGTGTTTCAACTTGGTCAAATGACTGAGATAGTGGGTATCAGTGTCAAAGAAGTCATAGAGCTCTGCAACAAACTAGGTCTAGGCAATATATCCCTGACGTGAATTTTTACACCATTGCCACCATTTCCATTGTTCAATATCTAGATAGAGGACAACATAGAGAAGTTTGGCCAAATCATCAGTAATACCATGCAGAGAAAAATAATTCTCCATTTGAGTGACCCAACCAGTAGGATCGTAGCCATCAAATTTATCGACCTCAACGTAGGGAAGACGGGGGTCATGATGAAAGGATTTGGATTGAAAATGCATAGAATGAGAGGAATCAGTAGCATCTGGTTGGTTTGAGGAGGAAGGACCCATAGTGTGGTTCAATAATTGGTTGACAATAGACTTGAGGGTGTTAAATTGGTTCATGAATTTGGCTTCCATGGTGTCAATTTTTTGCTAGACTTGGGTATTGAATTATGCAAGGCAGGAATTGGTAGAGCCAATCTCATATGTCACATGTTGGATGGACTCCTAGGATTGATTGATGGAATTTTGCAGGTCTTGGTTGCGAGTGGTGGCCATTTGGATAGGGGGAGTGTGGGTAAGGGAAATGGGTGGGTACGATCACAAAAAAGGACTTATAAGTGATAGGTACCATGATCAGGGTGAGGGTAGGGTATTCAGGGTTTCTATGGACAAGGGTTTTCCCTATGTTATAGCTCTCTGATATACGTGCAGGGTCCAACAATAGTACTCAGCCCAATATCTCAGGGCACCAACTAAGGAGGCTATACCTTTCCCTTATCCGTACAACCCAACTACCCAAGTACTAGAGAGTATCTTCTTGAGTGTTGTTCTCGGTGGAACTATAGCAGTCATGAGGCCAATCAGTTTATGTATAGAGGGATTCTTGAGATCTAGTTTGATCCATATACAGGTGTTTTCTGATGCGCTACCATTCGAAGGGGTACCAACAGATGTGTGCTTGAGTACCACTTGTATTTCCTGTGTGTATTACTCCCCGATCGTAGTTTTATGCGTGTAATGATAGATCTTTGTAGATTTAAGACGAAGAAATACGTCTCCACCTTGAAAAAAAAAATTAACCCACAACGTTTTGTTGAGGAAAGTGCTATGATACCACTGGTAAGGTACCAGGTCTATTATATTAGCAAAGAAGAGAAATAATGTAGAAGATAACACCAAGATCAAAATAGAATACGAAAATAATACAGAGATAAGAACAGAACAACAAGTTATATGGAACCATAACACCATAATTATACATTTATAGATAGGAAACAAGGTTCACTTGCCTCTTAGAGGGGGAAACCTCTAGCAGAGTATATCTCTATTACAATAATTCTTAAATAAAAAAATTCTCATACCATCTACTCCTATTTATACTAAATCTATCAATACAGAAGAACAATCTAGAGGAATATCCTTCTAGAAGAGAAAGATTCTATTAGATCTTCTTACACTTGAATTATTCCTCCATGTTGCTAGGCCTTATTAATATTGACCTTTGTTACATAGAAATATATTATTCTACCTGTTAGCACTCTGTAAATTTTGTCCGGCTGAATAGAAAAACGACAGAGGTAAGTGTTTGAACCTACTTTAGAGCTGAAGCACTAGCCTTCTCAACTCAGAGAGGGCTCTCTCGTGTCACTTGATATTTCTATGATAATCAGTGGCTAGATTTGGTTTGTTTGGGATTTTTTAATAAAGTTGTTGCCAATGAAGGGGAGGAACACTCAGGGCTATGGAGTCAAAATTCTGAAAGTGAATGAAAACAATGTCAGCCAGTAGAACTCTCCAGAGGATAAAGGTTAAATGAGGTGATGAATATGAGTTATATTTGAATTTAAGTAGAGTATAGGAAGATAGAGAAAAAAAATAACTACATCGGAGCATTACTGAAATGAATTCTGAATTTGTTAAGAAGAAAATTACACAGTTTAAATTGCTTAAGCCAAGAGCATCACAAGATGAATTTTGGGCCTTTAACTATCCAATTTAAATAGAAGACAATGCAAATGAAAATAAATAATCACAGGAAACACATATGATGAGAGAAGACAAAACTCATATCACCGCCATTAGAATCTTTTCATGGAGACTTCAAAATCTTCTGCATGTATATTCAATTCAGCTTCAGAAAGTTACAATAGAGTTCGAAACAACCAAAAATGTGCCCTTTCACTTCTGCCAACATTAGTTCCTTCAAGTATACCAGTATTTATACAATTTGATTATAATGGATGAAACTGAAGCGTTTCAACTTCTAAAACTGATTAAAACAATTTCAATTGACAGTCTTGGTATATGAACCGATTTACAATGATTCAAAAAAATGTTTCAAAATTAGGGGAAAATTTCTCTAACTGCTCGTCTTCCTCTGTGCCATCCGTCTCGCTCTACTCTTCTATCGAATCTAAAAATTTGGTGACACCTAGAGATCATTTATTGGTTCTGGGGAAACTGCATTTTGTCTTACCCTGCTGCACAATTTCCTTCCATTGTGATGAAGAAGGAATCTCATAATCCATCATCTCCTTAACTAAAATCTCCATGTCAATTCATGTGGTGTAGGACATAGTCAGCAGGCCAATCTTCATTGTTTTAAATTGATTCAAAATTTCAAAGTCTGTGGCCAAATACTCTACCAGACTTGGGCCTTTTAGACTTTCCTCCATAGCTTCAAATTTGGAATGGTCCATCCTACACTGAATGAGGAGAGAATTATAGTCTTCTTGATTGTATAATGAACCTTTACAATCCCAAAATGGTGAGAGGTCCTTGGTAAACAATTGTTCAAACGTATCTTTAAACTCTTGTATACTGTGTTCCATTTGCATAGCTTTGTTTTGAACCGATTTGAGCAAGTTGTGCTTGGCGATGATTATACTGGACCAAATGATCAACGCAGTTCTGTCCTTTACCCCAATAGTCTGAAGATCAGCATTGGGCACAAAATTCAGCAAATCAATAGCATTATGGGCCCATTTAGAGGGTTTCTTGGCTAATGTTTCATTGACAACAGTACACCTGCTTCGGGTCGTGGTAGCCACGTTGTATTTTTCATTTATAAAATTTAGATAAACCCTGAACTTAGCAACCTCTACAGCAATAGCATCCCAGATCACATGTTTATCCCCTTGTAACAGTGTTTTTCCCTTTAACCTTGTTTTCATCTTGTTTACTCTCTCTTGCAAATCTTGATTCTCCCCTTGGAGTTGAGCCATCTTCTCATCTTTTATTTTCATCTCTTATTGCATCTTTTATAAGACCTCCTTAAGGCTTTTGATTTTCCCTGTCTGTAAACTTACTTGGGACATATCTTGAACCAATCCATCATTGCTTGATAAAGCTTTTATATTAGCGGGTATAATGGCAACCATATCTGATGTTGCTACTTGTACTTGTAACCAATTTTCTTTCTCTTTTTCCACTTGCAACACTTTAGCTTTGAAATTTAGTGCTTCTTGTCTGAATGTCTTCTTTTCTTGCTCTAAAGCAGCTAGCTCTATTGTCTGTGGATGTTCTGTGGGGGACATATACAACCTCTTCTTTAGACTTTGAATCATATTTTCTTTCTCATCCAAAGAAGTCTTTACCCCTTGAGGGACTTCAGATTCCAATGTTTTGATCTGTGTTTTCCAGGCATTACTGGATGATTTCTCCTGCTTCAGTTGTCCATCTAATTTGAGTGCATGTGTTGTCAGTCTGGAAACCCTCAAACCCAAACTCAGATAGTCAGAATATAGCATGTCCCTGACATTTCTGTAGAACTTTATTTTGTCTGGGGCACCAATACTTTCATAATGCACCTTGATTTCAAACACTTTATCATCATTAGCCACTGCTATGTTTAATGTCTTTCTTTCAATGTCCCTGACTAAGAGTAGGGAAGCTTTATGCTGGGAGATCTTTTCTACCTCGGGTAACAAGTCTCTTATTTCACTGTTGGCCATACTTCCTTTCACAACATACTAGTTCATTAAGTCTTCTTTGGATTGATAGACTTCCCCATGTGTCTTGCTAAATATATGTTTCTTGCTGCTGAAAACCCTTGAGCTGCTTTCACTTTGTGGCTTGCTTCTTGTACCAGCCTCTTTGTTCTTGGTTGCACCTTCCACAATCTCCATGCTCGTTTTTTCTTTAGTTTCTTCTTCTTCTAGGTACACCACTTGAGAGGATGGTGTAATTTTCATTTTCTTGAGAATGTTTTGCTGACTACTGGTACCCAATGCCTCTGAACTTCTCCTTTTATCATAAACACTCATTTTTGGAGCTTTGACAACCAGCCTAGGTGAAGGTTTCTGTGTCAGGTTTTGTTGAGGGGATGACTCTATTTTTTTTGTCTCATCATGTTGCAAAGTGACCTCCATATCTGCATAGGTTTCTAGATTAGCCAGCTTATCAAATCCTTCAACATGCTCATGCTCATAGGGGCCCTGTCTTATTATCAATATTCTCTTTGATATGATCTGATGTGGATCATATTTCCTCCCTTGTAACTGTGTAAACCCGAATTCACTGAGTTTGTATTGGATCTAAGGTAAACAAGACCTATTCTTTACCATAAAGGGTCCTACCATGAAAGGAAATTTCAAGTTAGATGCCTTGTGTGCTTTCAGAAAATGCTCTATCTTTGAAATGATCCTTTGTCTGATGAACTCTAAGGAAAAGATTTTGGGAGTCAGAAAGACGGGTAAAATGTAAGGTCCTTCTTGATAGCCATATAACCAAATCACAATAGATTGTATGAACAACATCCAATATCCCACCCTAATCTCTAGATTTGGTTGTAAAAAGATTTTCATTTCTTCCAGAACCCTTGGCAGGTCCATGCCGAATATAAGACTGTGCACCCTAGACATGATCTTATTGATGAAGATAAACATGGTGATCCTTTTACATTCATTCGAGATGAATTTGGTTTCAGGGAATTTGGTCTTGTTCGATTCCAGGAACATTCTCAACAAATGCATGTAGTATCTAAAATGTCTCAATGAATTGAAATATACTAGTTGTTGATGCATATTATCAGCGATGACCCTGTCGAAACTGATACAAACCGATTGACTAGACTCTGACATAGAAAAGGTCAACAGGAAACCCAACATGACTTCTACTACAAACTTGTCTTTATCCAACCCTAAAATTTGACTAAGTAGGGAACAATCCCACTAGACTTCAATAATCATAATGTTTACATTAATAGGTAACGATAGTCTTTCAGAATGGTGTTTAAGTTTGACAATGGTTTGCAGAAACATGGTTTTTACTTCTGAGGGGAATTCTCTGTAGACTGTGATCATTTTCTCTTCCTCGAAGGGATCTGACACAGTGGAGGAAGACTCTGATATACTGAGGGTATGTCGAAGCGATGGACTATCTATTTCACATAAAACCTCTGACCCTACCTTATTCAAAATGACCTTTTCTACCTATGAATATTGTTTCGCACACCATCCTACGAACTCAAGGAACAAGAAAACTACTTCTACGACGTAAGGGGTAATGGAGGCTTGGGACGCTTCGAGGAACAGTATCCTCTTTCCAACATTGTCTAACAAATTCGATTTGGACACAGAAATGGGTGACACTGTTATTTTTGTGTCAAAAACATAGAAGTCCCTTTCGATTAGGGATTCTTCTCTAGAGGCGAGGTCTTGCTCAATTATGGATAAAATGACAGGGTTAGTGGCCACGATAAAAAATACATGTTAAGTGGTGAAGAAAGCACGAATCTGATCCAATTTTGAGCTTGAGTTTCAAATAGATGGTTTGCACCAATTTTCAAACATTCGAGTGTTTTGAAATATTATATAATAATGAACTCGGTACCCTCCTTTTATACGTGTTCTTCCATATCGGGGATTTGAGAAAATGGTTTTGGGTAGACCACTGTTTTCCCCAATGTGCCTCTGAGGGCGCCACGCATCCATGAATGAAACCACGGTAGTTTCCCCAACTTGCCTTCAAAAAAATATCCTACTTTCTACTTCAATGCTTGATCTGTGTCTTGGTCGTCGATCTGGGCCGCTCCAAGATCTATGGTCCACCGGGTCCCATCAACTTTCGAGGTCCGAGATTGGAAACAATGGTTTTGGGTAGGCCGTTTTTCGCCCCAATATGCCTCTGACAACGCCACGCGTTCATGCATGAAACCACGGTAGTTTCCCCAGCTCGCCTTCGAAAAAGTATCTCTCGCGCTAATTCACCGCCCGATATGGGTCTGGGTCGTTGATCTGGGGCACTTCAATATCTATGGTTTGTCGAGTCCTACCTTTCGCGCTTCCTCTATATTTTTCCATATACTTCCATAAGTCACCTTATCCCCCAAATTATCATGCTTTCATAGCAATGTAGCTCTTCGCTAAATTTCGAGACTTGGATCCTATCTAAAAATTGTTATGGTGATAACATTGGCTCCAACTAGGGATGTTACCCTCCCTGTGAGCTAGCAAATAATTGTAGACTAAGTGCCTACCCATTGAGATGTGGTTTATCCATGCAATCTGAATCTACTGTTCTTTATTCAAAAATTCAAAATCGACCCAGCATAGCTCAGGGCCTTCACCTCAGGATTCAACTATGCTTCTTTTATTCCAATTTCTTTATGCAAAAAGAAAACGTAAAAATGATTATGTACAATGAATGGTGTGGTGATGATTTTCAAACAATGTAATGCTTGAGGAACCTGAATTTCATAGGCCCTCCTCCAGCGAGTTCTCCATTACTCTCCTGTAACAAGTAGGTATTTCTCCCACAATAAGCTGCAATTTTGAATGGGCCCAGCCATAGGTGATCAAATTTCCTATGTTTTCCCTTATCTTCATTTCTGGCATCCCATTTTAGTACCCAGTCTCCTGGTTTGAAGTCATCCACCTTGGTATGTCTGTCGAAAGTCTATTTGATATTGTCTTGTCACAGTTGAGCATTATTGAAGGCCTTTTCCCTAGTTTGTTGTACACTGATCATCTTGTCATCTCTTCTCCGACTGGTGTTTGTTTCTGCCTCCTCCTCCTGTAACAGCTTCATTACCGACAATCCCAATGCAGTAGGGAAAATAGCTTATGTACCATAAATTATTTGGAAAGGATATGTGGCAATAGATATCTTTGGGGATATCCTGTTAGCCCACAGTGCGTGGATTAGCTTTTTGTTCCATGCCTCTTCATTTTCTTGCAACAATTTTTTGATGATTCTGACTAAGATTTTATTCAAAGACTTAGCCAATCCATTTCCTTATGGGTATTATGATGTAGAATGACCAAGGGTAATGTTGTAATCACTGCATAATTTCTCCAATTTCTTAGACTTGAAAGCCGCTTCATTGTCTATTATAATCTTGATCGGGCATCTGAATCTGGACATAATATTGTCTTCTAAGAATTGAATGATAACGTCATCTGTCGCCTACCTGGTGGGAACTGACTCAATCCACTTAGTGAAATAATATGTTGTTGTTGGGATCCATTTATGTTGATCTGAGGATTGTGGATGTATCTCCCCTATAAAATCAAGGCCCCATTGTTTGAAAGGAGCTTCCACTGAAATGGGTTTTAAAGGAAGAGACTGCAATTTTC
>JZKD02S1718680.1:893253-926506 GCA_000966675.3 Picea glauca
TGTTGGCAATATGTTTTATGATTTCATCCAAATTAGGGATGAATCTCCTTAGAAAGTTCACTTTGCCCAGGAAATATTGTACTTCCATTTTACTTCTAGGTATGCCAATTTTCAGGATTCCCTCCACTCTGCTAGGGTCTACCTTTATCCCCTCTTTTGAAATAATGTGTCCCAACAACTTTCCTTCTTCCATGGCGAAATTTCACTTCTTAGGATTTAATGAGATCCTGAACTTTCTGCATTTTTGAAATGCTCATCTGAGATGTTTGAGGTGTTCCTCATCCGAGGTAGAATACACAGTGATGCCATCCAGGTATATAACAATGAATTTGTATTTTTCATCAACGAAAGCTATGTCCATATCTCTTTGAAATGCTTCCCCTGCATTCATAAGCCCAAATGACATTTTGGCATACATGAATTTTCCCCATGGTGTGGTAAATGATGCCGTCTCTTGATCATCAGTGTGCACCATAATCTGATTGTATATTGAGAAACCATCCAACATTGACATCTTCTGGGAACCTACTACCTCCTGTAAAATGTGATCCATTTTAGGCAATGGGTAGTTTTCTTTTAGAGACACCTTATTCAGATTCCTGAAATCCACACACAACCTGATTTCTTTGCTCTTTTTCCGAACTAGAACCATATTTTCCATCCATTTGGAAAATCTCAGGGACACTATGATTTTGGCTTCAAACAGATTCTGTACTTCTTTTTCTATCAATGGTAACAACAGAGGGTTTATCCTTCTTAATTTCTATTTGCATGGCTTGTGATCTTCTTTGATTGGGATGACATGCTAGATTATACTGGTATCATAAACTTTCATCTCATCATAACTCCAAGAAAAAACATCAGGGAATTATTTCATTAATTTGACATACCTCTCTTTGACTTCAAGGATGAGTTGTCTGGATAGCTTCACGATCTTTGGATCTTCTGGAGTTCCAATATTGCAATCTTCCACATCCCCTTCATTTACTATGATCTTCGGACTTCTTGCCACATCATTGTTATTAAAAAAAAATTCCAACAGGACCAAACCTTTGGGGATGATGTTACTCTTTAGCTGAAAAATATCTCTACCAACAATCTGATTGTCGAAATATCCTTCTTTTTTTAAAGAAGATGCATCCACCTCATCACCATAGTATTCACCATCAATGTTTAAATTCTCAAACTCATTATCCATTTTGAGGAATCTTTCTATCTGTTTGTCATCCTCGAAAAATTTCCAGTGCTTCATATTATATGGTATTTCTGGAATGTACTCGACCTCAGCCTTGTAGCTTTTTTCAGGGAAAATCAAACTCTGAAAACTGTTGTTGAAGTAGCCAAGTCATCAGCAACCTGATTTTGTTCTCTTGGAATTGCTGAAAGATTATATTCTGGAAACTTATCGAGGAGGTATAGTACCATATTTCTATAAGCCCTCAATATAGGGTGGTTTGCTTGGTATATGCATTTGATTTGATTTATAATTAGCTCAAAGTCTCCATGTACAACAATTCGTTTGGCACCCAATTCTTCCAAAACTTTCGACGCCAATATTAATGCTTCATATTCAGCCATGTTATTCATGCATTCAAACACAAGCTTATAAGAACATAATTTGGAGTTTCCTTTGGGATGATTTATCCATACACCAGTTCTATCTCCTTCTATGCATGCAGCCCCATCGAAATTCATTTTCCATATATGATCCTTTGCATCATCTTGCTTCTTTGAAAATTCTTCTATCTGTTGGTCAGGTTTGTCTTTGTCAGCCATACTGATTTATGTTTCCTATTATTTAGAGCATAGGTCATTGAAGAAAATAGAAGACCCCAATTCAGTTTCCACTGAATAGATAGGATGCTTGTTAGGTTGTGATTTGTTGTTGACCATGTATTTAAGCAAAACCTCTATATACAATCTCCTGTCTTGACCAAAGACAGAAATAGTGGCATATGACATGTCCATATGGAGGGTTCCCTTTAATTTTGCATCCCATGACCTAGACAACAACATACCAAATTTTGGAGGGATATTAGCGACCACTACATCCATCACCATATTCTTTGCAGGGATTTTTTCCAAAGATACCGCCAGATCTTTGATCAGGCCGAGGCATTTCACCTTTATTGAATCGAAAGAGAACAAATCTTTATAAGTTCTTGTGACATCGAGACCCAATTGGTCCATGACCACTTTGAGCATCAGGTTGTGATATGCTCCTGAATCCAACATGGCATTGTGCAGAGTCATGTCATGGATTTTCAAACTGACATAAAAAAGGAGGAACTTCTTCATTTTCATGGCTTTCTTCTACTCTTGGTCCAAAGAAAATGGTTGGGTGATCATCTTGTACATTCAAGGTATCAAAGGTTTTCCCCATATTGAGCATTTTGATGATCTGATTTTTGTACTCACTATTCTTGATTAATTCATTAAATGGTACAGAAATTTTGATCTTAGCCATCTCACTTTCAAAATTAAAAGAGGTTGAAGTCTTCTCTACCTCTTTTGTGACCGTTTCTTTTCTTGCTTCTAATATTTTCTTCTAGGGCTCTTCTTTCTTCTTTCCCTTTTCTACAGTACTCTTTGCAGCAAAATCCTTCCCAGTAGAGTTCTTTGCAACTAAATTGTTTTTGGGTTGACTTGCAGAAGGTATGTTACTCTGAGCTTCTTTGGTGGGATTTTCCTTTGGAGGGTTTGGAGGTACCTTTTGATTTCGACGATTATATTGTCTTTGGAATTACATGATGGCGTTTTCCAATCCTGTCTCATAATCTTCCCTTTCTACTGATACCCTTTCCTCTTCATCTTGCAAAAAGATCTCACTTGCATCCATGAACTGGTCGTGTTCTTCTTTAGTCAAAAACACTTATGTTTATTTATCATCATAGCAATTCATGTTGTATTCAAAATATCCATCATAATTTTCATCTATATAATTATTTTGAAAAGGAGGCCTTATTTGTTGATCTCCTTGATGTCCTTGACTTCCCTGATTTTCCTGATTTGATTGATTTGCTTGATTCCCCTGATTCCTTTGATCTCTTTGTCTAATCTGTGGAATTTCTGGTCTCCTTGGATTTTTGGGTGGACCATCAGACTGTTCTCTGGGGTTGGGCCTATTTCCCAGGGCCATTCTCTCCATCATTCTTTCAATGTTTCTCATCATCAATTCAAATCTTTCCTCTGATGTTTGTGATTATGAAGTCTCTGCTTTATCCTAAGTTTTGTTTGTGTCTCTTCCAGAATTAGTTTTCATCTTCCCTGAACCCATTAGGTTCACTTCAACCTCTATGGAATCGTTCATCATATCATCCAATGTGGCAGATCTTCATTCTTTTAATAATAAATCAAAGTCGCTTTCAAAAGAATTAGCATATTTGAGCTGAGTGGCTTTAGGGGGGGGTTTGCCTCAGCAGGAATTGAATTATAGATCTTCATGAATCTGGTTGAAAACTCCTGCACTATTTCGTCAGGTGATCTCTTCATGTTGTTGTACTGGGTCAACAACTGAAGGGGATTTTTCTTATCCCCCCATTTTGCAAGGAAGCTTCTCTCAAAAGATTCAAAGTTTGCGATACTGGCTGGTGGAAGGCCTCTGGACCACTTCCTCACTTCTCTTGAAAGGCTTTGTGTAAACAACCTCATATTCACATCTTCAAATTCCACCTCTTCCAAGTCTATGAAATTGTTAAACCAGTCTAGATGCTTCTGATATGATATGTTACCTTCAACATCATATAGTTTGATCCATAGGTTGTAATATTGAGGAAAATCATGTAGTTGAGCGGGTAGTATGAGGGGGGGAAATATGATTGCCATAGTTTTTGTGAGGGGTCAGAATGGTTGCTGGTTCTGAGAAATGATTACTAAAGGCCTGGCCGATGTGTCTAGAATCAAATATTGGAATCTTTTTTCGTCAAAGATGGTCTCGCTTAAACAAGATTCAGACTTAGTTCGGAATAGGATATGCCCAAATTTTACATCAAACGCGAGGTCTTCAATGCTAGTACTTTGTCCTTGGGAAAAGAAAGATATCGGTCTGGATGCAACACTGGGGTTACTATATTTTCTTTTCTTTTATGTACAATCTTTTCAGGGTCAGACACAGGGATTGCAGCTTCTGGGTCTAGGTTTCTCCTCGTGTGGATTTTCTTAGGAGCCAGGATTTGTATTTCATACGGTGTGGTGCAACTAGTATCTGAGTAACGGAGTCTCCAGGGTAAAAATAATCTCAGGCAATAAGATATTTGATCCACTGTCACCCTCAGGGATCAAACTAAATCTTTAAGTCATTTTTTACAAGGAATATTTTTCAATTTCGTCCCCAGCAGCGGAGCCAGAATGTTAGCTCTCTGTAAATTTTGTTCGCCTGAATAGACAAATGACAGAGGTAACTATTTCAACCTACTTTAGAGATGAAGTACTAGCCTTCTCAACTCAGAGAGGGATTTCTCGTGTCACTTGATATTTCTATGATAATCAGTGGCTAGATTTGGTTTGTTTGGGGGTTTTTAATAAAGTTGTTGGCAATGAAGAGGAGGAACACTCAGGGCTATAGAGTCAAAATTCTGAAAGTGAATGAAAACAATGGTCGGCTAGTAGAACTCTCTAGAGGATAAAGGCTAAATGAGGCGATGAATCTGAGTTATATTTTAATTTAAGTAGAGTGTAGGAAGATAGAGAAAACAAATAATTGCATCAGAGCATTACTGAAATGGATTGTAAATTTATTAAGAAGAAAATTACACAGTTTAAATTGCTTAAGACAAGAGAATCACAAGATGAATTATGGGCCTTTAACTATCCAATTTAAATAGAAGACAGTGCAAATGGAAATAAAGAATCACGGGAAATACATACAATGAGAGAAGAAAAAACTCATATCAATGCCATTATAATATTTTCATAGAGACTTCAAAATCTTCTACATGTATATTCAATTTAGCTTCAAAAAGTTACAATAGAGTTTGAAACAACCAAAAAGGTGCCCTTGCACATATGCCAACATTATTTCATTCAAGTAACCCAGTATTTATACAATTTGATTACAATGGATGAAACTAAAGCGTTTCATCTTCTAAAACTGATTAAAACAATTTCAACTGACAGTCTTGGTATATGAACTAATTTACAATGATTAAAAAAAACATTTCAAAATTAGGGGAAAATTTCTCCGACTACTCAACTTCCTCTACGCCATCTGTCTCGCTCTACTCTTCTGTCGAATCTGCAAATTTGGTGACACGTGGAGATCGTTTACTGGTTCCGGGGAAACTACATTTTGTCTTACCCAGCCGCACGATTTCCTTCCATTGTGAGTAAAAACGAATCTCGTAATCCATCATCTCTTTAATCCAAATCTCTAGGTCAATGCACATGGCGTAGTACATAGTCGATAGGTCAATCTTCATTGTTTTAAATTAATTCAAAATTTCAAAGTCTGTGGCCAAATACTCTACCAGACTTGGGCCTTTCAGACTTTCCTCCATAGCTTCAAATTTGGAATGGTCCATCCTACATTGAATGAGGAGAGAATTGTAGTCTTCTTGATTGTATAATGAACCTTTTCCATCCCAAAATGCTGGCAGACCCTTGATAACCAATTGTTCAAACGTATCTTTAAACTCTTGTATATTGTGCTCCATTTGAATAGCTTTGTTTTGAACCGATTTGAGCAAGTTGTGCTTGGCAATGATTCTCCTGGACCAAATGATCAACGCAGTTCTGTCCTTTACCCCAATATTTTGAAGATCTGCAGTGGGCACAAAATTCAGCAAATCAATAGCGTTCTAGTCCCATTCTGAGGGTTTCTTGGCTAATGTTTCATTGACAACAGTACACCTACTTTGGGTTGTGGTAACCACGTTATCTTTGTCATTTATGAAATTTATATAAACCCTTAACTTAGCAGCCTCTGCAACAATAGCATCCCAGATCACATGTTTAGCCTCTTGTAACAGTGTTTTTCCCTTTAACCTCATTTTCATATTTTTTACTCTCTCTTGCAAATCTTGATTCTCCCCTTGGAGTTGAGCCATCTTCTCATATTTTATTTTCATCTCTTGTTGCAGATTTTCTAAGACCTCCTTAAGGATTTTGATTTTCCTTGTCTGTAAACTTAATTGGGACATAGCTTGAACCAATCCATCAGTGATTGATCCATCTTCTATATTAGCGGGTACAATGGTATCCATATATTATGTTGCTACTTGTTCCTGTTACCAATTTTCTTTCTCTTTTTCTTGCTGCAACACTTTAGCTTTGTAATTTAGTGCTTGTTGTCTGAATGTCTCCTTTTCTTGCTCTAAAGAAGATAGCTATGTTGTCTATGGATGTTCTGTGGGGGACATCTTCAGCCTCTTCTTTAGACTTTGAATCATCTTGTCTTTTTCATCCAAAGAAGCCTTTACCCCTTGAGGGACTTCAGATTCCAATATTTTGACCTGTGTTTTCCAAACTTTACTAGATGCTTTCTCCTGGTTCAATTGTCCATCTAATTTGAGTTCATGTGTTGTCAGTCTAGAAACCCTCAAACCCAAACTTAGATAGTCTGAATGTAGCATGTCTCTGACATTTTTGTGGAACTTTACTTTGTCCGGGGCACCAATACTTTCATAATGCACCTTGATTTCAGATATGTTATCATCATCAACCATTGCTATGTTAAATGTCTTTCTTTCAACGTCCCTGACTGAGAGTAGGGAATCTTTATGTTGGGATATCTTTTCTACCTCGGGTAACAAGTCTCTTAATTCACTTTTGGACATACTTCCTTTCACAGGATACTAGTTCATTAATTCTTCTTTGGATTGATAGACTGCCCCAGGTGTCTTGTTAAATATATGTTTCTTACTACTGAAAAACCTTGATCTACTTTCACTTTGTGGTTTGCTTCTTGTATTAGCTTCTTCATTCTTGGTTGCACCTTCCACCATCTCCATGCTCATTTTATCTTTAGGTTCTTCTTATTCCAGGTGCACCACTTGAGATGATGGTGTAATTTTCATTTTCTTGAGAATGTTTTGCCAACTACTGGCACCCAGTGCCTCTGAACTGCTCCTTTTATCATAAACACTCATTTTTGGAGCTTTGACAACCAACCTAGGAGAAGGTTTTTGTGTCGGATTCTGCTGAGGGGTTGACTATGTTTGTTTTTTTTGATCATGTTGCAAAGTGACCTCCATATCTGCACAGGTTTCCAGATTAGCTAGCTTATCAAATCCTTCAACATGCTTATGCTCGTAGGGGCCCTGTATTCTCATCAATATTCTCTTTGATATGATCTGATGTGGATCATGTTTCCTCTCTTGTAACTGTGTAAAACCAAATTCACTAATTTTGTAATGGATCCGAGGTAAACATGACCTATTCTTTACCACAAAGGGTCCTACCATGAAAAGAAATTCAAGTTAGATGCCTTGAGCACTTTCAGAAAATGCTCTGTCTCTGAAATGATCTGTTGTTTGATGAAATCTAAGGAAAATATTCTGGGAGTTAGAAAGACGGGTAAAAGGTAAGGTCCTTCTTGATAGCCATATACCTAAATCATAGTAGATTATATGAACAACATCCAATCTCCCACCCTATTCTTTGGATTTGGTTGTAAAAAGATTTTCATTTCTTCCAGAACCCTTGGCAGGTATGTGTCGAAGATAAGACTGTGCACCTTGGACATGATCTTATTGATGAAGATAAGAATGGTGAACCTTTTACATTCAGTCGAGATGAATGCAGTTTCATGGAATTCGGTCTTTTTCTATTCCATGAACATTCTCAACAAATGTGTGTAGTATCTGAAATGTCTCAATGAATTGAAATTTACTAGTTGTCGATGCATATTATCAACGATGAACCTGTCGAAACTGATACAAACTAACTGACTAGAATCTGACATAAAAACGTTCAATAGGAAACCCAACATGACTTTCACTACAAAATTGTCACTATCCAACCCTAAAATTTGACTAAGTAGGGAACAAGCCCACTGGACTTCAATAATCATAACGTTTACAATGATAGGTAATGACATAATTTCGGAATGGTGTTCAGGTTTGACAATGGTTTGCAAAAACATGGTTTTTACTTCTGAGGGGCATTCTCTGTAGACTGTGATCATTTTCTCTTCCTCAAAGGGCTCTGACACTGTGGAGGAAGACTCTGGTATACTGAGGGTGTGTCGAAGTGACGAACTATCTATTTCTCATAAAACCTATGACCCTACCTTATTCAAAATGACCTTTGCTACCTGCAACTACTGCTCCGTGCACCAACCTATGAACTCAGGGAACGAGAAAACTACTTTTACGACGTAAGGGGTAATGGAGGCTTGGGCCACTTCACAGAAGGGTATCCACTTTCCAACATTGTCTAAGAAATTTGATCGGGACACAGAAAAGGGTGAGATTTTTATTTATGTGTCAAAAACATCGGAGTCCCTGTCAATTAGGGATTCTTCTCTAGAGGCGAGGTCTTGCTCAGTTATGGATAAAATGACAGGGTTAGTGGCCATGACGAAAAATACCTGTTAAGCAGCGAAGAAAGCATGAATCTGATCTAATTTTGATCTTGAGTTTCAAATGGATGGTTTGCACCGATTTTCAAACGTTCAAGTGCTTTGAAATATTATAGAATAATGAACTCAGGACCCTCCAATTATACGTGTTCTTCCAACGCACTGCCAAGTCAAGCATCCAATTGATCTAACCCCTGGTCCACCTCTACCTAATGGACTAGTCTATCATCGCTCACTAATGGAAAATGACGAAATCAATGTCAGATCCAAGAGATGCTTCAAAAGGGGCACATAAGACTCAACTCCTCCCCTTGCGGAAGCCCAATTGTACTAGTGTAAAAGAAAGACAGGACCTGGAGACTCTGCATTGATTACATAGTATTAAATAAAATCACAGTCAGGAATCGATACCCAATTCACCAAATTGATGACCTTCTTGACCAACTCAATGGGAAAAGTTATTCAGCAAGATTAACCTAAATTTTGGCTACCACCAGTTTCCCATCGAGCAACTGATGTATGGAAGATAGCTTTCAAATCTAAAGAACGAATGTTTGTTCATGCCCTTTGGCTTAACAAATGAACCAACCACTTTCACGAGGTTGATGGATGATGTATTGAGACCCTTAAACAACTCTTTTGTGGTGATATATTTGGATGACATCCTCATCTTCAACAAAATTTGGTAGGAGCACATGAAACATGTTCAATAGGTTTTGAGCACTCTGCGACATCACAAGTTGTATGCCAACTTGGAAAAATGCTCCTTTGACATGAACACTAATTAGCCCCGACCACAATAACTGAGATTCAGATATTCTTGGGGCTTGCCAACTTCTACCAATGTTTCATGTTTAGATTCTCCCATATTTCACCTCAGCCAAGTGACCAAGGGTGGTGGTAGGGAAACTTTCACATGGGGGAAGGCACACCAACACGCATTTGATGATCTAAAGCATCACTTGTGCTTAGATCCATTACTCTATTTACCTAATATGCAACAACCATTAAATATTGAGATTGATGCATCCAACTATGTTATAGGTGCAGTTCTCACTCGACACGGTCATCTGGTAGCATACCATAGTGAGACACTCTCAGATAATGTCCAAAAATAAACCACCTATGACAAGTAAATGTATTCCATTGTACAATCTTGTTGTCAATGGAAACATTACATTCTGGGAAAGGATACAATCATCCACACTGATCACAAGCCTCTGCAATTCATACAAACATAGGGTAAGTTGCAGAATGACCACCATCATAAGTGGTCAACCTAAATGAAACAGTTTCATCTCAACATCAATTATAAGACATGCAACACAAATCATGTCATTGACTGCCTCAGTCGACCTCCCATGGCTTCACTCACCACCGTGCTCCATTCCTACGGGCATGAGGCATCTGAGTGGCCCCAAATTTATCAGCAAGATACAGACTTCGCCACCACCAATCATCTCTTGGGTACAAGCCTGAATGTCACCTATTTTCACATTCACCAAAAACTTCTATGACATCTAGGTCATCTCTGTGTTCCTGCAAGAGAGCGTGCAAATATGATTTGGGAGGCTCACTACAGTCGGATGGCAAGACATTTTGGCACGGAGAAAACTATGGTAGTTCTACAGAAACATCTTTATTGGACAAAAATTTGATAGGGTGTTAGCAAGTATATCATATCTTGCACCACCTGTGCCATTTCCAAGCCAGCCATCAAGGACAAAGGATTATACACCCATCTTAATACTCCTGAGAGGCCTTGGGAATCCATCTCGATGGATTACATGTATGCCCTTCCATCCACCAAGCAAGGCAATGATTGTGTATTTGTGGTGGTTGATTGATTTTTGAAGATGTCCATTCTCACAGCTTGCAAGAAGAGCATCACAATGATAGATACTGCCAAGATTTTATTCGAATGAGTGTGGGTCCATTTTGGGATATCGCATACCATCATCTTTGATCAGGACAATAGGTTCCTCAACACATTTTGGTCGATTATATGGTCATTGTTGGATACCAAGCTCACTAAATCCACTACCTTCCACCCTCAAATCGATGGCTAAACAAAGGTCGTCAATCAGATGATTGTGCACATCCTGCAAATGTATAACTCTAAGCATATGTGTACATGGGATGAGATTCCTCCCTATGTTCAACAAAACTACAAAATGGCTCTCCATATCTCCACCGACCATATACCCTTTCAGGTGGGGATGGGATTCCAACCCTTGGGTCCCATTGATGTTGCACTACCTCTTGCAACAACATAGAAACATTCTTCCCATGTTCAATCTGAGGCCAACAAATCCACTAGATTCATTGATTGGATTCATCACATCTGCCAACAGGTCCATGAGATTTTGCAAAAAGACAATGCTAAGTACAATCAACGCCATGATCAACACCGAGTACCGCACAAGTTTAAGGTGGGAGACAAGTTCTGGTTACATTTTCAAAAATATCACCTTACATGGTCCCATCAGAAGCTCCGTACAATTCTCTATGGGCCTTACACTATCACCAAGGTTGTGGGTAGCAATTCTTTTGAGCTCAACACTCCACCCTTCCTTGGCTTGCACCCAGTATTCAATGTGGACCTCCTTCGACCATATTTTCCATCATTATTGGACACCTCAGATATCGTAAAACAAATGACACCAATAGAGCTCAACCCTGACTTCATGGAACAAAAATCCACTGATTATATAGTGGACACATAGGTCAAGGGCACTCGTCAGTAGAGGATCCAACTTTATCGGGTTGTCAAGGCAGGGAAGCACCTACACCAAGGAAAGTGGCTCACCTGAGGCCAAATTTAGTAGAATTTTACTCACCTGATGGGGGCACTCAATGCAATGGAGACCATTACTTCCTAAGGGGGGAGGACCGATCCAGGTGGATATTGGCGGACACCCACCTGTTCCAACTGGATCCTCTTGACAGTTTTAGTTCAGCATGCTCTTCTGTAATTATTTCTAATTGTGGGTTCTACACTTCTAGGGTTGTATGAATCCCTACACAACTTCCAGGTGAATATTGGTGACCAACCAACTAATCCAACTGGCTTATTTTGGATGTTTTCATGTTTTTACATCTTTCTGTACTTCCAGGGCCGTTTTGGGGCCCTAAACAGTGTTGTTTTGTCTTGCCACAGTCAAACAGTAGATGAATTCAGAGTTTGATAGAACAATGTGTATTTCTTGAAAAGGCCTTTCCAACGGTCTATCACATGCCTAAAACAAAGGTCATATGCAAAAGCTACGACCCCGATAAGTTTAGGTACCAACTTACCCATCAGGGCCCACATAACTTTTGGTGTTTCATCTCCTAGGGTTAGGTTTTTGGATGTCTAGGGTTTTGGAATTCATGAGTAATGTTAAAAAGGCCTCTGGAGCTTCATTGTAATGATTATGCTCAGACGGATGTGCGTAGTAGCCACATCTCTCCTTAGAGATAGCTACCACCATTCGAGCAAGTGTTTTCCATTCTGCAATTTTATAGTTTCAATCTATTTTATTTATTCAATAGAAGTTATTGTTCACTGGATATATGTTGTTTTTCTCCATATCTTTGTGTTATTGTATTTAGTATGTTATTCATTTTGTTTCTCTCATAAATATGGATCAGTAAACATCTTAAAATGTCCTCCCAACAAGTAGTGTCTAAACTTCTGCAACGCATATACCATAGCTAAGCCTTCTCTTTCAGTGGTCGTATAATTCATTTTAGATGTAGAAATCCTCCTGCTACCAAAGGCTATAGGGTGGTCAATATCTCATGCACCTGACTGTGCTAAAATTGCTCCTAATGCAATGGATGAAGCATCGACATGAACATGGAATTCCTTACTCCAATCTGGAAAAACCAAAATAGGCATAAGGACCATTTTTTACTTTAATGTGTCAAAGCTCTGTTGGAATTCCTCTGTCCATTGAAACTTACTATCATTTTTTAATAGCTTCTCCATAGGTGTTGTTATATGTGCATAACCCTTAATAAATTGTATGTAGTATTTAGTGTGTCCCAATACAGTGTGCAACTGTCTAACCGAAGTAGGAGGAGGTAGATAAACATAGATAACAATCTTGGAAGGATATACCAACAACCCCTGCTTACACATAATGTGTCCTAACAGTACTCCGAAAGGTGAAAATAAAATACACTTCTTTAAGTTTAGGGAAATCTGACATTGCCTGCACTTATCCAACATTAGTCTCAAACATTCAATATGATTTTTCAATAGACTAAAAATGGTCTAGTCATCAAGGTATGCCTCCAAAACCTTATGTAAAAATTCCTTAAATGCTTCGACCACCACCCTGGAAAATATGGCTGGTGCATTCTTCAAACCAAAAGGCATCACCGTGTACTGAAAAGAACCCCATTATGGTGCAAATGTAGTCTTATTTTGTCCTCTTTAGCAATTATGATATGGTGATAGCCTAAAAATCCATCTGTGAATGAATAAACTTCCTATCCTCCTACATTATCTATAAATTCATCAGTAAGAGGTGTAGGAAATGGATCATGTAAACATGCATCATTCCATTTCCTTAGATCTACACAGATTCTGATATCTCTTGTCTTCTTATCTTAGACCACCATAAGGCTGATCCATTCAAATTCTTCAACTGGTTCTATAATTACTGCTTCCAGTATTCTATCTAATTTAGTCTTAACCTTATGCTTGTACTTGGGATTTAGACTGTAAGGCCTCTTCTTGACAGGCCTTGTATCTACTTTCAAAGGAATCTTCATTTCTCACATGGGCCCTTTAATGCCTTTCATATCTGTGAACTTCGTTGGAAACAATTTTTGATACTCATGCAATGGTTCTGTAATCTTGTTAATAGTAGAATCATCCCAATAGTCTCCAACATTTTCCAACTTAGGTGCTTTCTTTATTCCAATATTAACCTTCTTAATTTTAATAGGTTGCCCAACGAAAGGTAATTCAATCCCTGGCCCTTCTATATCTCTTTGTCCTTCAGTTTATCAAATGTTCACATTCCTAGGTTCATCATCCTCATCAGAATTAATATTATAACAACCCTATAACTGCTAAAGAGACGCAGTCCATTCATATTCTTGTTCAAGAGGGGGGTTAGGTGCTTCCTCAAATACCTTATGTCTTACAATTTGTAAAGACTAATCTACTGCGGGGTACTGAATTTCAAATAGGAACATAGCTATAAATTTTTGTGTCATACCATACCAATATGTAGTGACTAAGCGTAGTTCTGCTTGAAGATACTAGTTGGTAGTCATAGTATCTAAGGTGTTAACAAACTTATGTACCAATTGTTCTTTAGGAATGTTGCTCCAAAATTCTTCACAACTTCACACATGGTCCTTAGGAAAACTCTGACTTGTATATCGAACTTTGCAACCTTCATATTGGTCTTAAAAGCACACTGTAAACAAGGTGCGACACTATACCCACTCCTCAATGTTCTTATTTTGTAATTCCCACCATCTATATGGCGTTGCTTTCAAGACTTCATCTAGTGTCAACAACCTTTGTTGTACTGGTACAATTCCTTCAAACTCAAATAGAAATGTCTCTAAATTATTCAAGCCATCAAATGTAGGAACATTACTTACTTTTGTGCCAATCCAATGAACTGCCTTAGTCAATCTGGCACACCTCCGCGTAGAGAATTCATACATTTTGTTTTGCCAATTTTCCAATGCTTCTTCTGAATCTGACGAGCATGCACTTTCACTTCGCCAACTTAGATTTCCATCTGTTGTAGGATTAATATAATCTCGTTGTCSTACTGTCAGGATTAATATGTTCTCTATCTCATAGGCATGATATTATTCTCTTATAGGTTTTGTGTATCTACGACCTTCATCGGGGTCAAGAGGTGCAATGACCCTAAGGCCATCACCTCCAAATGTCATTCTTCTTTTTTTTAGGTCAAAAAAATTCAAATTGTCAAAAGCCCAATCAATACCCAACAACGCAGGATATGGACAGTTATCATCAACAATATCGATCACTTCGAAGTCTTCAAATGTCCTCATTATGTTGATGTCCATAGGGACATTCTCTATTATTCCAAAGGGGCTCACCGCCTACTGATTATCCATCCTAAGCCTAATAGGAGAGTAAATAAATTTAGGTTTTCCCATCAATGCCCAAGTCTTGTTCGTCATAACATTTACTTCTGATCCCAGGACGAGGACCACATAGTTTATGTCATAGTCTCCAATCTGAACACTAATGTGCAGTTCCTTGCTTGTCCTCCTTTTTCTAGATACTTGATTCACAGCTCTACTCAGCAAAGGATATACTCTTCCAATTTCATATTGTCTTATCAGGTGTTGTAGTTCCTGCACAGCTATTTCATCTTTAATCAAATTAATACAAGTATATAAGAAGTCCACAAGCTTGATTACCTTTTTTATTTGTCTACGTAGGGTAGACCGATCAAATGTTGAAGGCATTTCACATTTCCTTACTTTCAGTTGTGCCCGAGATGAAGAAGCTTGTTCACCTACAAATTCTCTTGTTTCTTCTTCAAAAGTATGATTTTCTTTCCTTGGATCAAACAATGGTGCCTTCTTTGAAGCTCTTCTGATCCCTGATCCATATATAGTATTTCCTGGATTCACCCTATATTCTCCTATGACAACGCCTCCTCTAGTAATAATAATGACTCTGGGTTCCTCATCCTGAGGTTCGGATGATAATAGTCGGAATTGTTGGTTTCCACCTCGTCTTTCCTGAACCTTAACTAACAATACTGGACAGTCTTCAATGACATGGTCAAATGAATTATAGTAGCTGCAAGTAGTACAAGGGTTCTGACAGTCCCTTGCCAAATGACCTGGCTAGGCACAGTTATAGCAAATAATATGACCTCGACCTTGACCCATGCCTCATCCTCCTCCTCCTACTCTGATCCCACCATGAGGATTGAAGTTTCCTCTTCCTGGGGAATTCAACTACACATCATTCCCTTCTAGTTGTAATTCTCCTTGAATTATATATGAATCCCTTGACCTTTCATGCATGAGGTCATAATCCCTACAATGCTTCTCATAATGCCCCACATATTTACAAAATATATAATAAATATTGGTGGGTGTCTGGACATAGTTATGCATATAATAACATTCACCAGGGTGATGTCTAGTTCTACATACCTCGCACAATGGTAAAGTAGCCTGCTTCAAAGGGTTGGGAGCTCTAGAGGCCAAGTATTCATTAAATAAATGAAAATTCTCTGTGTCATGTCTCTCTTATTTACATATGATACACCAGATGTACTCTCTTTTTTCTTTTCATTTGTCTTTCTTCATGTCTTCAACCTGTAAAGATAAACTAGCTAATTGATTCAAAATCTGACTCATATCGGGACTGGATTCTCCTACAGGGGTTGCTTCTATTTTCATGGAAATCTCTAATGCTTCAGCATGCGAAGCGACCTTTCGTTGCATCAGAGGAACTCTAATGTCTGGTAGGAGGGAAACGATGAAAACTTAAATGGCCTGTCAAGGTCTTAAACCTTTGATCAAATTCCCCAATAGGTTAAGTCACCTTTTGCTTGATTTCCTTCAAATATTTAATGCACTGTGACTCTGACTTAGGCTTCTTGAACTCTGCACTCAACATAGTCTTAATGGCATTCAACGCTTTAGGTTGTATAGGTCCTGTAACAAACTTCATATACCAGCTCAGTGCACGAACGTCCCTCAAAGTAGTACTAAATTGAGCTCTCTTAACAGCTTCATTGGTGACTTGCTTAATTCTCCATGCAACTTCGCATAAGAACCAGTGTTGGTCAGGATCCTCAGATCCATCTCCTCTGAAAATAGGTAACCTCATTTCATCTGCCATAGATTTTCCTTGGTTTCTCGACTAAATCAGTACTAAACTACTTGTGACAATACTATGAGTGCTCTGATTTCTCTGGTTACTCTGGTTATTCTAGTTACTTGGTGCTACTAAAACAATAGGAGGAGTAGCAATACTTACTTCGACAGTAGGCACAGTACCTAAAGTTTTTGGTTCTTCTCAGTGAGGTTCTTCAGTCTCTTCTTCCTCTGCCCTTTCGAACTCTGAATACTCTTTGTTTGATCACTCTGCTTCTTATCCACTGTAGAAACCTTTGTCTTGTGCTAATGGCCCATAACTCTTCTTAAATAGGTTCACAAGAGGAATATTTCTAAATGATCTCCCATTGCACGTGTGTCCAGCCTCTGTTTCACTGTCGATGTCTGAATTCTTGAACATTATATTTAAAATCCAACTGATTATTGTATCTTCAAGATATTCTTCTCATGCAATAGCATCTTAGACTTCAATGTAAAAAAGTGTAGAAACTTTTCTCTAGGTACCTTGAAGAAATACCTCTATGCTTGACTATATGATTCCAGTCTGTCAATAGCAAATTCAGTAATGCACCCTCCAATAGTGTTGTCAAACCAGAGATCTATTGTTCTTGACACAACGCTATCAACTTTATTGACTTCCTTAATTAGCGCTGATGTCCAAACCACATGTGGTCTAGATGTGATTTCAAACTAAGTGTTTCCTAGTCTGGCTAGCCACTCGTACAACTCTTGATGAACTACTGCAAAGAAAATCTCATGCACATCAGTAAAAATGTACCTTCCTAACTAGTCTTCTATACTAATGCTAGGGTTCTTGTTCTAAGCTTCGACAAAGTCCCTTCTTGTTCTTCTATCCACTTCTGAACTTCTGTCTTCGATGGAAACCTTCTTGACATTCCCTCAAGAAGATCCCAGTTCCGGCAACAGAACCATTTGTTGGCACAGGGGCAGACCGGGGTTCAACTCTAACAACGTACCAACAAACCCTAAGTATTGGCCCTTACAGAAACACCTGCGAAGCAGATGAAGTCTCACCCGAAGTAGCAATAGGGTGGTTGCAAGACACATGTCTACAACCAGATGAAATGCAAGATGATTTCTAAAAAACAACACAAAATAGCCCAAAGATTCTTAACAGTATTATGCTTAACTTCGCGAAGTAGGTTATATATTCTTATCTTCAATGGAAACATAACAGTGCAATAACAGTATAAAGGAGAGTAATTAGCAAAGCATTAACCACATGGAACGACAAGATTTTACGTTGTTCACCCTCTCTCTAGGGCTATGTCCACAAAGCTGTGTTTATTGATTAAATAGATGAAACTATATAGTTCTATCTGTGCACTCAGTTGCAGATCCTTCTCTCTCTTCCTCTTTATTTCCTATCCCTGTGCACCCAGCTGAAGACCCAAAATGCAAGAATGCTCTAAAATATAACACTTTTACATCTCAACATCACTATCACCATGTTTTCTCAACTCTTCTAGAACTCTATTTGTGCATTCCATGACTTTGAGAAAACCATGGACCGAAGCCCAGGTGAAAAAACCCTAGGTGCCAAAACCCTAGGTCCACATAACCACATTTTAAGGACTTCATCGACATGTTCCTCCTTCTTCTCCATGAGGTGCTTGAAATCACCCATTAGTGTCTTCTTCTGCTTGTTGAATTGCCCACGATCTATCTTCTTTACTTCTTTGTCTTCCTTGATCTTCTCTTTCAACGAATTACCTTCCTTTACTTTGTTCCTTCTTTTATGCTTCTTTAACCACTTCGACCCTTCCTCGGTTTGTGTGCCTTCCGTGCACTTCATACTTTGTCTTTCTTCTTCCTTAATATTCGCTTTCTTCCTTAATACATGACCAAGGGCCAACATCAAAACAACCAATCCAATTCGCAAACAAAGAAGGGTAATGAGAATATGAAGAAAGACACTAGGAAGTGGTGTGAATTCCATAAAATCCCCTGACATAACATTGATGAATGTTTCTCAAAGCAGTTGTTGGTGGTCGAGTTGAAAGCTTCTGAATTAGAGGCAGGTTCTGACTATGAATCAAATCTAGACAAGGGGAAGTGTATCATTGATGCATAACCTAGTGTCAATGTCGCTACCACCAAGGTCCAATAAAGTGAATAAGAAGAACTGGAGGATGGTGAAATCCTTTTTAACTCACAGATGTGGGTGAAGGGTGCTCCGTTGCATTTCATTATCAATAACAAAAGTCAAAATAATATTATCTCAGCATAGTTCCTCAAGCAGTTGAACCTACCGATGACACCACACCCGCATCCCTACACCATCAAGTGGCTCCACCAAGGAAGATATCTCTACATCATCCAATAATGTCGTCTTCCCTACCACATCAATCCCTTCAAGGATGAGGTATTATGTGATATTTCCCCCCTTGAAGTTTGTGATGTTCTTTTAAACCAACCATACTTGTGGAAACAACATGCTCTATATGAGTCTATACCTCGCAGTGTTATTGTAACTTTGGGAAGACAATTGTATAGGATACCATAGGTATCTTTGCCTACCACCATTTCTTTGATCTCTGCTAAGCAATGCAGGAAAGTCATTTCCCAAATCGGGAAACTTTTATTCTTCGTGATTCTATCTCAAAGAGAACAGAAGGTCACAACCACATCCATGGCTTGTGCACAAGGCCTCTCCATGCAACAAAAATAGGTGGAAAAGATCATGGAAGAATACAAAGGCATCTTCTCCTCACCCAGCAGGTACCGTTGTACTGTCAATTCAAGCATTCAATCGATCTAACCACCTGGTGAACCTCTACCCAATGGGTCATTCTATCACTACTCTCTAATGTAAAACCAGGAAATCAAGCGACAGATCCAAGAGCTGCTTCAAAAGGGGAAAATCTGACCCAACTCCTCACCCTGCGAAATCCCAATTTTACTTGTGTAGAAGAAATATGGTACTTGGCAACTTTTCATTGATTACAGGGCCCTAAACAAAACCACAGTCAAGATTCAATACCCAATTCCTTGAATTGACGACCTTCTTGCCTAGCTCAAGGGAGACAAGTTTTTTTGTAAGATTGACCTTAATTCTGGCTACCACCAAGTCCCAATAGAACATGATGATATATTGAAGATTGCTTTCAAGTCCAAATAAGGTCTTTTTGAATGGCTAGTCATGCCCTTTGGTTTGAAAAAATCTCCAACAAATTTCATGAGACTAATGGATGATATAGTGTGGCCTTTCACCAATTCTTTTGTGGTGGTATATCTAGATGATATCCTCATATTCAAAAAGAATTGGGAAAAACACTTGCAGCATATTCAACAAGTCCTTCACACTCTGTGACAACACAAGCTATATGCTAACTTGGAAAAATGCTCCTTCGACATGCACAGGGTCCAATACCTAGGCTATATTGTTGATGAGAATGGTGTGCATGTGGATTCAGCCAAGATCCAAGTCATTCGTGACTGGGCATCCTTGACCACACTAAACGAGCTTTGAAGTTTCTTAGGACTTCCCAACTTCAATCATAGATTTGTGTTGGGATTTTCCCATGTTGCATGGGCCCTCATCTAAGTGACCAAGGGTAGTGGAAAGGAAAAGTTCATCTGGGGGAAGTCACAATAGCAAGCATTCAATGATTTGAAAATTTGCTTGTGCTCAGCTCAAGTACTCTCCTTACCCAATATTCATCAACCTTTTGAGATTGAGATCGATGCCTTGGAATATGTCATGGGTGTAGTTCTCACTCAACATGGGAATCCAGTGGCATATCATAGTGAGACACTATCATATGTCATCCATAAGTACCCCACCTATGAAAAATAAATGTATTCCATAGTACAATCCTGCCAACAATGGAAGCACTACATTCTCAGGGAGGAGACAATAATCCACACTAATAACAAGTCTCTGTAGTTCATGTAGACACAAGGCAAATTGAAAAACGATCGCCATCAAAATCGGTCCACATACTTGCAGCAATTCCATATCAACATCAAATATAAGACAGGAAGTGTCAATCATGTTGTTGACTACCTCAATTGACCTCAAAGTTTAGCCTTAACCACGATGCTCCAGTCTTGTGGCCATGAGGCATCCGAGTGACCTCAACTCTACAAGATTGATATTGACTACACTGCCACTTACTAGATGTTGAGCACAGGTGTGACTATCACTTAATTTCATCCTCAAGACAAAATGTTATGCCATATGGGCCACCTTTGTGTTCCTTCAAGTGAGCATGCAAAACTGATTTGGGAATCTCACTACAATCAAATGGCATGACATTTTGGCATGGAAAAGACCCTGGAAGTACTACATAAGCATTTCTATTTGCAAAAAATATGCTAGGATGTCAGAAAGTATATCAGGTCCTGCATTGCCTATGTCAGTGCCAAACCAACCACTAAGAATCAAGTCATGTACACCGCTCTGCCTACTCCCAACATGCCATAGGAATCCATCTCGATGGACTGGATGTCGGGCCTTCCTTCAACCAAGCAAGGAAATGATTGTGTTTTCGTGGTGTTTGATCGGTTTTCTAAGATGGCCATCCCAACAACCTGCAAGAAAAATATCACAGTGCAGGTCACTGCTAAGATCTTGTTCAAACAGGTGTGGGTACACTTTGGGATACCACAAACCATCATATCATATCAAGATAGTAGTTTCCTAAGAACATTCTAGTCTAGACTCTAGTCACTTTTGGACACCAATCTCAAGAAATCCATTTCTTTCCATCCCCAAACTGATGGCCAGACCAAGGTTGTCAACAAAATGATTGTGCATGTCTTACGCATGTACAACTCCAAACATACATGCACATGGGATGAGATTCTCCCCTATGTTCAACACAGCTACAAGATATCCCTTCATAGCTCGATCGACCATAGTCCCTTTCAGGTGGGGTTGGGATTTCAACCATTAGGTCCCATTGATGTCTTGTTACCCCTTGCATCCACATAGGAAAAATTATCCCATGCTCAATATAAGGCCGACAAAGCCACCAATTTTATTGAATGGATTCAGCACATCCAAACACATGTCCATGATATTTTAAAGAAAGTGAATGCTAAGTACACACAATGCCATGATCAACACCGGGTGTCACACAAGTTTTAGGTAGGAGACAAGGAATGGTTTCATTTGCAGAAATAATTCCTTACAGGACTCCATCGGAAGCTTCATCCACTTTTCTATGGACCTTAAACCATCACCAATGTTGCGTGTGACAATTATTTTGAGCTAAGTATAACCCCCTTCCTTGACCTCCACCCAGTGTTCAATGTGGACCTCCTTCAACCCTACTTCCCACCATTATTGGACACATTGGAGATCGCATAACAGTTGACACCGATAGAGCTCAATCCTGACTGCATGCAACATGAAACCATTGATCATATCAGGGAAACTCATATTAAGAGCACTCAACAACAAAGGATCCATATTTATCGGGTTGTCAAAGTAGGGCAACTCCTGCACCAAGGAAAGTGGCTCACCCGGGGCCAAGTTCAACAAACGTTTTCCAATCTAATGGGGGAACTCAACACAATGGAGACCATTTATTCCTAAGGGGGGAGGACCAATCTAGGCGGATATCAGTGGCCACCCACCTATTCCACCGCCTCAAATAAAAATTTCCATTTTGGTAGTGTTTTTTCAGTTTTTTGGGTCCCAAACTTTCGGGGCCATTTTGAGGCCCTAAACAATGTTTTTTGGGCTTGGCGATGCCTAAAAAGTAGTAAAAGGCAGATGCTAGGATGAACAAAATATGTAATCCTTGGATATGCCTTTTAAAAGGTGTATCTAGCGCCCCAAACAGAGATCGTATGAAAAATTTACTACCTTGGGAAGTTGGCGTATCAACTACCCCCATCAGGGCCCCACAAACCGTTTTGTGTTTCATCTCCCGAGGTTAAGGTTTTGGATGTTTAGGGTTTTCTCATTTATGTTTTATTTTAAAAATTCCTTTGGATCCTCATTGTACTCATCTTCTTGGGAATGAGTGTATTTGTCACATCTCTTCTCAGATATAAGTTGCCACCCTGCTTGCAAGTTTGTTTCAGTCTGCATTTTTACAGTTTCAATGGGTTCTCTTTATTAATTGAAGTCAAGTTTTATTATATCTTTGTTTTTTCTTTGCTATACATATTTATTTCATTTCGTTCCATTTATAAATCCATATCAGACGGCTACGCCTATGGGGGAGTTTGAGATTCATTGGGAGGCCAAGAGAAACAAATCTACTGAGAAGAATGCCTTCCTCCTGAAGGGTCCCAAAATATTTCGGGAAAGAACCGCACATAAATCACAAAATCAAGCTTAGTGGAGGAGCATATACAACTCATCTTTGAGGTGAGAGGGGAAGCTTCTGATTTGAAGTTCAAAGTGGACCAACTTGATGTCAATATATCTATGTTTTTGTACTTATGTTCCCATCTCTCGGCTCATCAACATGCTTAGAATTAGGATCTTCGGAGCATGGCCATCCCATATAATAATATCCCCTTGCCGATAGGTCGTTCCATCAACCCACAAAGAGGTCAGGACAAGACCAAGTCTCAGGCTAGTCATGGTTTTACAAACATAAGCTTGCAGTCTTAGTTTTTGTTTTGTTTATTTTCCTGTTGCCTATAGTTTGTTTACTTTTTTAGTCTTGTAAAGAACACATGCAATATTTTCCCCCCACAGTGAATGCTCACATTTTTATTTAAGATGAGGCTTGGGTTGGTTTCCATTTTTGACGACCCAAACCCCGACAAACTTTGCATGTAATTTCTATAATTATCTGAAAGTGATACAATTTCTAACTTAGGAAAATAAATAAATAACTATATATATCCCATCCAATCTTTAGAGTTCACACTAATAGAACCAATTTGATATAAAACATAGAGTAGATATGAATACAATGGAATATAACTTATCTCTATTGTCAATATATAATTCAACTAGCTAACCAAGAAACTTTGCGTAAACCAACCAACACCTTTTACACAAAAACAAATAACACAATTATTATATTGCTATTAATATTATATAAACTATTTCCATTATACCTTTTAAGTTAAAGTTAAATATCAAACATTTCATGAGTTTATTATTTAACTAGATATTTATGGTATTGAGAATGTATATCCGGGCGCTCTGCAGTTTCTTCCACATCCACAATCCCGACCCCCCCTAACTGCACCCTCTCTCTAATGGTTCCCTTCCTAGACGACGACCTGTTCTCCCCCCTCTCCGGCAAAACTCTCCCCGCGGTGCACAGTTTACCTCTCCCTGCCTTCATAGACAGCCATTTTTCTTCCCCGGAAGACTCTCCTCAACACCATGGAAACCTACAAGGATGACGTGGACTACTCACTAGACCCTAATGAACTGCTACACTAGTTCCTGATAGGTGGCATCTCTCGGCCACTCTCTCCCGGGCATTTGGCACCTCCTGAAACCTTTTCTCCATGGGCGACCTCTGAATCAGCCTCGCTACCTCTATAAAACTACCCAGGCCCTCCTCTCTCACCCACCTCCTTCCTTTTGCAGCCAACCAACACTGGTCTCCCCTCAGCAGCCTCCCCCTAGGATATTCAGGACTTTCCCCACTCTTTATCCCCGAGTACTTGGTCTCTGTTCCCCCCCTCAGATCCCTGCCCCTCACCTTCCTTGGTCACTCATCTCCTACCCACTCCCCCTTCTGTATCCCCCCTCCAGGCTTCCCTCTTGTTCCCCCCTCCACACTCAGCGAAGGACCCCCTCTGGGAAACTTAGTGGCGTCTTCACTGGACCCCGATACCCTTTAGCTTGACCTCCTCTTTCAAGACTCCAATTTCTTTCCTGATGCAGAATCCAAACTTCTTACTGAAACAATACTTGTCAGGTATCCCAAGGGCTTTATAGGAACCCACCTCCCACCAACAAATCTGTATAGTTGGGACAACTTGGAAGATGGCGGAAGTGAGGAAGCCCTCCTTAGAGGACTGATTGAAGACCCAGAACCCCCTACCTCAAACAAACGCAGAAAAATGAATAAATTCACTGGAGTCATGACCGACTCCACCAATCTCATACTTGGAAAAGACCTCTCCATGGCATAGGTGTTGGAACTCATAGACAAATTGGTGGTTGGAAAATCCTATGGGAGGCACTTCAGCGAGAAGACTTTGAAATCTTGGGCCTGAACAACATGGGGCTCGACCCAACCCACCCCACCTCAGGTATGTCGACTATCAAGGGGATGGTTTCTCATCACTTTTTCCACCACAACCCAAGCTACTCGAGCCCTCTCAAGTTGTTGGTCTATTAACTCCTCTCTAATTCTACTAAAGCTCTGGGATCCAACTTTTGATGCAGCAAGCGCGAGGGATGACTCCTTTCACATTTTGGGTTCAAATTTTGGGGCTTCCGCCCCATCTCTGGTCAAAAAAGGTCTTTAAAGCTATAGGGAATACGATGGGCATCTATTTGGATGCATATTTCTCCTTCAAATAAATAGGGGAAATGTCCCTAGCCTACATATTGGTCTCTTTAAACATGAGAGGGGGGCCACGCAAAGAACTAAATATCATGGATCGGGGTCACACCAGGGCCCAAATACTAGACTATGAAGGTATACCCTTTCATTTTCGTTGATGCCACACCCATGGACATATTATCAAATACTTCCCACAGTCTTTGCATGTCTTCTCCACATATTCTCATCTCCATGAGGCGAAATTACATCCGCATGGTCTCTCTTCTTCACATTTGACATCTCCCTCCACATCCTCCACCTATTCTCGATGCTCACTGGACATAACCACTTTGGGGGCACAACAGACTTTAGTGGGCTTGGTCGCATGCTCAGCTCGACAGGTTATTGAACAGACCTCCCTACATGCACGGGACCTTGCTCCACCTCTCCCCACAGGTACACTTTGGTTACCCTCCATTGATTCTTTTATAAATTTTCAGTTCAATATCCCACTTCCAGTTCGAGATCCTCTTCGGGATTTCAAATACCTCAAATTAGACAACCCTCTTTCTCACGGGTCTTCTCCCCGGCCCCTCCCCAAACTGTGGTACCGCTCCTCCTCACCCCCACTTCTTCCCCAGATCCCCCACCCCGACCCTTTTCCGTCCACCTCCTCTGAAGAGACTTCCTCTGAAACTATAGAATAACCTACCATCTTCTTCCAACTCAGGAACATAACCATACTCGGCCCCCCTGCAAAAAACTTAGGCCTTGGCCCTGATCCAGAGATTGGATTTCCAAGAAAAGGAAGAGGCCGCACTTCATTACTATCAAAAGAACAATCCAAGGTGCACATTGATATTGCATTAGGTCGTCAACAGTAAATTTTTGGGGCACTTAGAGCAGTGCACACCCCTGGGAGGGTTACCGCATGAAAATGCTCTCCCTCAACTACAGGGGTATGGCGAGCCCCCACAAGAAATCCTCCCTGAAACGGTTGATAAACACACATCAACCAGACATTGTACTACTACAGAAAACTATGACAGACTCCTCAACCATCTCTGCCACACTCTCCTTCATGCTTCCAGGATGGACCTTTTTGGGATTAGACGCAGCTGGCAGATCTGGGGGACTAGCTACGGGCCGGCGCACAATTTCAATCAAAATCCTCTATTCTTGGGGACTCAATTCATGTCTAGGAATTGATATCTTTGTGGAAGGACTGAGTAAAGGCTTCATAATCCTAAATGTATATGGCCCCTATCTATACAGAATCCCCTTCTGGGAAACACTTTTCAATCTCAAGCTACTAAAGGTCGAAAACCTAATCCTGGGGGGAAAACTCAACTTCTCACTTGGGGAGGTAGAAATCTGGGGCCCCTCAGCGCGCCCAGACCAACACACTACCAATATCACTCATCTTATGTCGACCAGTAGGCTTTTGGATATCACACCTATAAAACTTCTTCCAACCTAAAGGAATATGCACATAAGGGAAGAAAGAGTAGAAAAACGAATTGATCGCTTCCTTGTAGCCAAAGCACTAATGGAGGAAGCATTCCAAGTTAGGAAATAGATTGGGGCAAAAGGAATTTCATATCGCTGCCCATTTTGTCTCGTCCTAGAGGGTGGAACAAGAAATCCCCCTTCCCCCCTTAAATTTAATGCAACCTGGCTTGCAGACGAGAGCTTCCGAGAACTAGTCCAAACACACTGGAGACTATATGACTCCAATGCTGGAACCCCGACGGGAGTCCACTTTGTTGAAAAGCTCAAAACAATCAAGTAATTAACTATCCCCTAGACAAAAGAAAAAAGACGAAGGGAGGAAAGTGAACTCCGATCCATAGAAGAACAAAGAGAAGCCATCTACCAGGAAGCAGATGGAGGATTTTTCATGGACTCTACTAAGGACGGTTTAAAATTACTAGAATCATGACGTAAACAACTCCTGGCCGATCAGAAAGCAACTTGGAGACTAAAAAGCAAGGCGATATGGCTTGAACAAGGAGACGAAAACACAAAATTATTCCATTCCCACACAAAGGGACACAAAGCTACAAACACCATCTAGGATATGAAGGACTCGGAAGGAAGAACAATTTCTACTTTCCCAGGGCTGGCAGAATTGAGTAAAAAAAATTTAAAAACCCTATACAAAGCAGATCAGAGGGAAAAAAAATTTGATATAGTTAGACTAGCACTCTACTACCCCATCTTCATAAATGAACAAAACAATAGAGACCTCTAAATAGAAGTCAGTGAAGTCAAACTAAAGGAAACTCTTTGCAGCTTCCAAAAAGACAAAATCCTGGGACCTGATGGCTAGATGATAGAATTCTATCTAGGGTTCTATGAACTATTTGGAGCAGACCTTCTCCAGGTAGTGGAAGAAACAAGAAATAATGGATTAATACATCCACCCTTTAACACAACCTTCCTGGCCTTAATCCCCAAAAAGGATGAACCCTCATCCTTGGAAGACTTCAAACCAATTTCACTCTGCAACTGCATTTACAAAATCATTGCAAAAATCATCTCTAAATGTCTCAAACCTATCCTCTCGGAAGTGATCTCAAAAGAAAATTTTGGGTTACTGAATGGAAGACAAATACATGAAGTTATCGAAGTAGCACAAGAAGGTCTACACAGTTTGAAATCTCTTCGGTCCAAAGGAGTAGTAATAAAAATTGACCTATCAAAGGCCTTTGACCGAGTAAGATGGTCCTTTATCAGACTACTACTCACACACTTAGGGTTTGAGCTACCCTTCATCAGCTAGATAATGTCTTGTATATCCTCATTAACGTTTGCGGTCCTGATCAACGGAGCAACCTCTCCTTTCTTCACCTCCGAGAGAGGACTAAGACAAGGTTTCACCCTCTCCCCCCTGTTATTTCTCCTAGTAGCAGAAGGATTAAGCAGCGCCCTGATATCATCCACCAGCTCAGGAGACTTCAAAGGTATAAAAAAAATTCCAAATTTCAGAATCACACATTTACTCTTTGTAGATGGTGTCCTAATTTTCTGTAGCGGTGGACCAACAGATGTAGAGACCCTAACAACAATTCTCCATATCTTCAAGGATGCAACAAGGATGAATATAAACTCTCAAAAATCCACCTTGACCCTCATTGAGATTGATGAAATTACAATAACTTACTACAAAACACTTTTCCCCTTCTCCCTACAGGAACTCCAACAAGGGATAAAATATCTTGGCTTCCATCTCAAAGCAAACAACTACCACAAAAGGGACAGGAGTTGTCTACTGTCCAAGTTAGAAAAATGACTTTCTCTCTAGAGTTTCTGCTGGCTCTCAAGAGAAGGAAGATTGACCCTCATGAAAGCGGTACTAGAAGCCATTCCAGTATATTGGATGTCCCTATCATGGATCCCCAAAGTTATATTAGAAAAAATTTGAAGACTCTGCTTCAGATTTATCTGGTCATGAACAAAGGACCACTACACTATACCTTGGGCAAAATGGGAACTATTAGCTAGAACTAAAGCACTGGGGGGCTGGGGGCTGAAAAATATCTTCACTTTTTCAAAATCCTTAGCGGCCAAATCTAGCTGGAGACTAATCACCACCAACAGCTTATGGACACAAGTGGTCACCCACAAATACATAAATCCAGGATCGCTAGAAGAATGGATCTGTCGGGCAAATAAAACATCTCCAAACTTCTCCATTATATGGAAAGAAATCATCAAGTCCTTTCATGTAATCGGGGATGGGCTGGACCGAAAAATTGGTAAGGGGGACAAATTACGACTAGGCTCTGATCCTTGGCCAACTAGTGGACTTGCCCACTCTCTTTCACAGGATCTATAGGATCACCTACATGCACAAGGGCTCTACAAACTAAATCAAATTGCAAATCCATGCTCCACAAACATCTAGCACCAAGGATGGTATTGTGCAGATATCCTTGGGATGCAAGGAGACTTAAAAATCCAATGGGGAAACTACTTGCTTTCACTTCAGAGGGAAAACATAAGACTCTTGGACTGTGAAGATGAATTGGTCTGGCAGAAAGCTCCACACTATGTGTACACACTAAAACTAGGATACACAGTCCTTAGTATTGACCTTCTACAAGAGGAACCACTCTAGTGGTGGAAAGGGTTATGGAAACTAAAATCCCCCCTAAAATCAAATCTCTTCATGTGGACAACATTATCAAACAAAGTACCAACTTGGGACAAAATGTGGAAACGCCAGATCGAAGGATTAGGATGGTGTTCATTATGTAAAGGGGACTCTAAAACTATTTATCACATTCTCATCACCTGCCCTTTCACCAAAAAAGTATGGAGGGAAGCATCTCTCACCCTACAAAAAAGTTGTACCTGGAATGGAAAAACACTAGATTCCACCTGGAAATCCTGGCTTCCTGAATCCTCCCACAAATCTCTAAAAGTCCTACCCCTATTAATAAATTAGGGAATCTAGCTAGCTCAGAATAGATCAATCTTCCAGGAAAAATCTACAGCACCAGAATTTGTTGCAACCCAAAGCCTCTCCATTTTAGAACACTTCCCCAAGGGAAAGACTGCACCCAAAACCCAAATTCGTCATCCCCCAACCATAGACCACTCCATAGCTTGGGCTTTCTTCGATGGGGCATCACAAAAATCTCATTGTGGAGGGGGGGAATACACCTCCATCTTACAAACACTCACTCTATCAAGATAAAATTGGGACTGGGGAAAGGCACCAACAACTGTGCAAAACTGATGACGCTCCTCCTACTTCTTAAATTAGCAAAAGAACATGATTTGAATTCTATACAAATCTTCCGGGACTCTATGATTGTAATAAAATGGGCACAAAAAACAAAACACTGCCACAATATTTACTTGCAACCCTTGTTAAGAGAGACTCATAATCTGCTGAATACATTTGACTCCTTCTCTATTCAACATGTCTACAGGAGCAGGAATGCCATAGCAGACTCGTTGTCCAAAGAATGGATCAACTTAAATTTTGGTCAATGGCACTTTACAGAATAAGAAGATACAATGCAGGCTTACTACCACAGACCTTTCATCGAAGATTAAACACACTCTATGACACGTTAACACTGGAATATTTTTTTACACATAAACAGTAACAGATTTTCAAACCCACTTTTTTGGGAAAGCTCAATATAATAATGTTGAATAATTATAATGGTAAGTCACTTGTAAAACATCCAAGAGATAAGTTTAGATATAAATAGAGTATGTTACTTATCTAACAGGTAAAGTTTAAAACTGTATTTATTAAATTTTATTTTAATTTAGTGTTAATATTATTAATAATAATTAAGAATAATAAAAAAATTAATATTTTAGAAAGAAAAAGTGATAAAATAGGAAAAGAGTGACTAACGTGTATGAAAAAAAAATGAAATTAAGTATGTCTAAGACAGTGTAAAAAAGAGGTTGAGAAATATAGAGAGTTCTTAAATAATTTAGAAGTTAAGATTTTTTCCATAATTGTGTAATATAATAATGTTATAATATTTATAATTGTAAGTAACTTGTAAAACATTTAAGACATGATTTTAAAGATAAATAGAAAATGTAGTTTATGTAAAATATTTTTGTAGAGTTTAAAGTTTTAATTTTAGTATATTTATTAAATGATATTTTAATTTAGAAGTTAAGATTTTTTTCTTAATTGTGTAATATAATAATGTTAGAATATTTATAATTGTAAGTGACTTGTAAAACATCTAAGATATGATTTTAAAGATAAATAGAGTATGTCATTTATGTAAAATATTTTGTAGAGTGTAAAGTTTTAATTTTAGTATATTTATTAAATGATATTTTAATTTAGTGTTAATATTATTATTAATAATTAAAAATAAATATGGGGAGACAAGTGTGGGAAGGGTGTTCTTCGACTTTGGAGGAAATCAATTAATAGAGTATTTTTGGAACTTAGGAGTCACTATCAATGACAAAGCAGAAGCATATGCTCTGTATATTGCCATAGAATTGGCAAAGAAGAGACAAATTATTGCTCTCAATATAGTTGGTGACTCTAAAAATACAATTCGCTATTTTATCAAGGCCTCCTCTCTGAAAGATACAAGTCTAAAAAATTTAGTGGATTGCATTAAAAAACCTATGTGGTTTTCAGGCACAATTCTATCATATCCTCTGACATAATAACATTTCAGCGGATACCTTAGCAAATAAGGCCATTAGGACAGCCCCTGGTCATATCGAGGTGAATGGAGAGGTGATTGTGGTTTCCCCCCCCTTAAAAATGTGTGCGTCCAAGTGTTATAAGACCATGGTAAGCTTCCTCGGCCGCGTGGAAGGGACAGGTCCATTATTCATCACGGTCATTTGCCCATGTTCCATCATTCGGATTAAAGGTCGATATCAGTTAGCTCGAGGATGGATCACTCACGGGAGGAATTCTATACAGTGGGGGCTCTAGTTCACTCCTATTCTGATAGCTGTTAAGAAGGGGAGATGTATGATGATTATGGAGGAAGGCGGCAAGGATGGAAAAGTACTTATCTACAACCTAATTTAGGAAGGTATCATCAGGAGTACCTAGGAGATGCATGGTCATCTTGTGAAGGATAATTCAGGCATTGATATGCAAGTACATCGCACTGGAGGAAATGTGAGTCTAAATGAGAATAAGATTTACTAAGTCATTGTGAAAAATTGGATATGTAGTATGTATTGAAATTGCCTGGGTTACTCATCGCTTGGTCAAACTGGGCCATTAAAAAATCCTGGGGAGTATTCAATAAGATTGGGTTCTAAGTTAGCAATTGGTGGCCCTAATTTGGTGAGTAACTCTGGAGAAGTTAATCCAGGCTCTAGAAGGAATTCTGTAGAAATTCCTATGCGGTTGATTAAGGTATTGAAGCAACAGATTTTCAGTGTTCAATTTCTTCCTCAACAAATTCTATTGGACAAAGAAACTATTATGGATAACAAGGATTGGATAGAAAACGTGGATGAGGAAATGGAGGCTAGCAATGAGGAAAGGAAAATATTGGCTCTTAGAGTAAATTCTCTTATTTCTACAACAACATTCACTCTCAATACTCTTATTCATCATCGTGTTCTCATTGGCCATCTTCAGGATGAAGTAGAGTTCTTGCGTCATCGGTTAGTTTCACTCCAAAGACAGATAACACAAAGGAATGAGGAACCTGGTAATTCAAGTTCAGTTGTAGGACAAGCAAGAGGAGAAGCAACTTAAGTGGGAATTTTGTCGGATCTGAATGCACCTATGGAAGTCACTAAGGAACAAGAACAACTAGAGAATGATTTTGTTACAGAAAAAGCCAATAATACTTAATGTATGTTTTGTCTAACAGTATGTATAATTGATATTTTTTGTCAAATATATGTAGCTAAGAATAGCAGCAGTAATAAGATAGGGACAAGTAATAGCTGGAAGATAAACAACTGATTGATAAAAGCTGCTTTGTTAGAGCTAGAATTGTGTTTTTTTGAACTCTCTTTTTTGTATTCTATGGTCTAGACCACACCTTTTTTATATATATTAATATAAATCTACAAATTCATATGATTTTTTTTTAAGAATGAACAAATTTAATTAATACTTTAGAAAGAAGATGTGAAAAAACATTTAGATAAAAAAATATGATAAAATAAAAAAGAGAGTATCTAAGGTGTATGGAAAAACTTGAAGTTAAGTATGTCAAGATATAATTTAAGAAAGAGGTGGAGAAATCTAAAAATGGAAATATATTAAAATTAAATTGATTAAAGATATGTGAAAAATTACAAAAAGAGTGATCTCTTAACACATGAAATTAAAAAAAAAATAATAATAACATATGAAATTAAAAAATAATAATAATAATAATACATAATAATCAATTTATACTTTGAGCATAATAATAATACCTAGCATCTATGCTATAACAACATAGATTTGATATGAGTACTTATATGAAATCCAACATGAAATTGAAAAAAATAAAAAATGAGTAATACATAGTAATCAATTTATACTTTGAGGATAATAATAATACCTAGCATCTATACTATAACAACATAGATTTGACACGAGTACTTATATTGAATAATGGAATAATAAGATACTCTTCCCAATTGAATAAAATATCTAATGGAAAAGTCAATACACTTTATTCATAATGGAATCTCAAAATATGAGGATGTTTAAATAATAAAAAATATTAGTAAAATCTTAATTTCCTATAGTTTATAATATTTTTTACAATTCCATTTTATCATATAATGGTTTCTCGTTCTATTAGTGGAAATCATTGAGTGCCTCTTAATGTGTCAAATGTGTATTTACCCAATTCAAAGATGGTATTCTATATAAAACATTTGGCTAGTGAAACTTTTTTATTTTATTAAAATTGTTTAATATTTTATATTTAATTCAAATTTAAAAAAAAAAAAATTAAAAAAA